>CALYLW010000947.1:0-168033 GCA_944989445.1 Ampullaceana balthica | reverse complement strand
CAGAGATAACAGTTGAATTGCTTCCAGGACAAGTGTCAGCAGATCGTGTTGACTTGGTTGCCAGGGTGTTTCAAACAAAAAGTTAAGAAAATGATGCATGTCATCAAGGATGTCCAAGTGTTTGGAAAAATAGCCTGCTTCATGTATTCCATTGAGTGGCAGAAGCGAGGCCTGCCACACATGCATCTTTTGGTTTGGTTGCAGACCAAAATTCGCCCAGACCAAGTAGAAAGCATTATAAGTGCAGAAATCCCAGACAAAGAAGAAGATCCTATTCTGTACGATGTTGTCACAAAAAACATGATTCATGGCCCTTTCTGCAATAGGAATCGCAAGGCACCATGCATGGTTGATGGCAAGTGCGGTAAGAGGTTTCCCAGGCAAATGTTGCAAGAAACACAGACAGGAGAGGATGGTTACCCCCTGTACCGCCGCCGAAAACCAGGTGATGGTGGCCATGTTGCCCCTGGTAGAGCACCAGAATCTGGAATGTTGGAGGATGTTGACAACTCTTGGGTTGTACCCTATTCTCCATTACTCTGCAGAATCTTCAAAGCACACATAAATGTGGAGTACTGCAACTCAGTCAAAAGCATCAAGTACATTTGCAAGTATGTTACCAAGGGAAGTGATGCAGCCATGTTTGCTGTTGCAAATGAAATGCCGAACAGGCTTGATGAGGTTAACAATTATCAACAAGGACGATACATTAGTAGCAGTGAGGCAGTGTGGCGCCTGCTCAACTTTCCCATCCATCAAAGGTATCCAACAGTTGTTCACTTGGCAGTACATCTTGAAGGAGGCCAAAGAGTATACTATAAACCAGGACAGCCAACAGCACATTTGACAGACACTCCACCAAAGACTACATTAACAGCGTTTTTTATCTCTGCAAAACAGATCCTCTTGCAAAAACATTGCTGTATTCTGAAGTGCCTAGACATTTTCGCTGGGATTCCAGTCAAAAGGTCTGGCAAATCCGAAAAAAAGGTGTACCTCTTGCAGACTTCCCCGGATATGTGACAGACAATGCCTTGGGAAGAGTGTACACTGTGCATCCTCACAACAGAGAAGCATTTCACATGCGTCTCCTTCTGCACCATGTTCGAGGACCTATATCATTTGAAGATCTCAAAACTGTTATTGTGAGAGATGAGGATGGTGACATCCTTGAAATTAAGCCATGCAACACATACACTGAGGCATGCCAAGTCCGGGGACTGCTGGAAGATGATTCTCATTGGTACCAGGCAATGGAAGAGGCAGCTGTGTCTCGGTCACCAGCACAACTCCGTAACCTGTTTGCCATTTTGGTTGCAGTATGTGGCTTAAACAAACCTATCACACTTTGGGAAAATCACAAGGAAGACATGACAGAGGACTTTTTGCACCAGGCAAGACGAAATAATCCAACAGAAAATATTGAATACTGTGATGCTCTCTTCAACAATACTCTTCTCATCTTGGAAGATAAAATTCTATCTTTAACTGGCAACAAGCTGACTCTGTATGGTTTGCCAGAACCAGTGGATGATCAACCTGAATTTACAAGTAAGGATGTCCTGAGGGAATCTAGCTATGATGTTCAAGAACTTCGAGCCTACATGGCAGCAAATGTGCCAAGACTTACTCCAGATCAGCAGGAAGCCTTTATAACCATCACGGGGATGATCGGAAGTGAAAGAGGAGGCATTGTCTTTTTGGATGCACCAGGTGGCACAGGCAAGACTTTTCTACTCAATTTGCTATTGGCTTTTGTGAGAAAAGAGAAAGACATGGCTGTGGCTGTTGCCTCCTCTGGCATAGCAGCAACTCTGCTTTCAGGTGGTCGAACAGCACATTCGGCCTTCAAGTTGCCCCTTGACTTGGCCAGATCAGACAGTGCCACATGCAATATTTCCAAGGGCACAGGACAGGGATATGTTCTCAAAACCTGCAAGTTAATTGTCTGGGACGAGGCTACCATGAGTCACAGAAATGCTTTCCATGCTCTTGACAAGACATTACAGGATTTGCGAGGCAACTCTGCAATAATGGGTGGAGTAACTGTTGTGCTTGCTGGTGATTTTAGACAAACCCTTCCCATTGTCACACGTGGCACACCAGCAGATCAGATCAATGCGTGTTTGAAAAATTCGTATCTATGGCACCATATCACAAAATTCAGTCTAATTACAAACATGCGGTCACACATTCAGGGTGATTTGTCTGCAGGACAATTTGCAAACAAGTTGCTCCAGATTGGAGATGGTAAAGTTCCCGAAGATCCTTCAACAGGCCTCATCATTATGCCATGTGGTCAAATTGTCAACTCTCCTGACGAACTTCTGTCCAAGGTGTATCCTAACATACAACAAAACTTCAAGAATCAGGACTGGCTTTCTCATAGAGCAATTCTGGCAAGCAGAAATGATGTGGTTGAAAAGCTCAATGTCACCATTCAGAAGCACCTTCCAGGGCAAGAATATACCTACAAGTCCATAGACTGCATACTTAATGATGATGAAGCAGTACAATATCCCATTGAGTTCTTGAATTCCATCCAGACCCCTGATTTGCAAGCCCACAACCTGATTCTGAAAGTTGGTGCTCCAATAATGCTGATCCGCAATATTGATGCACCCAGGTTGTGCAATGGCACAAGATTAATTGTGAAAAAAGCTGAGGCAGCATGTTATTCAAGCCACAGTACTCACAGGGTGTGCTAAGGGTGAGGATGTGTTCATTCCAAGAATACCTATCATTCCCTCAGACAACACCATACAATTCAAGAGAATACAGTTCCCTTTGAAACTATGCTTTGCCATGACAATCAACAAGTCACAGGGCCAGTCTCTGGAGATTGCTGGTATAGACTTGCAGACACCATGCTTTTCTCATGGACAGTTGTATGTGGCCTGCTCAAGAGTTGGCAAAGAGGAAAATCTCTTTGTACACACTCCAAATGGAACGGCCAAAAATGTTGTCTATCACATGCTGCAGTCATGCCTATGAGAAAAAGAGGGAGTCAGGGCAGGAAAACAATCAAGTCAAAAGCCGTAGAACATACACGGGCAGTAGAAGCTCCTAATGAAAAAAGAGCAAGAGTCCAGGCTGATCAGGTCCGCCACAGAGTTGCCAGAGCAGCTGAAAGACCTGATCAAAGGCAATCACGTTTCCAGGAAGATCGGGTCCGCCTTAGAGGTGCCAGAGCATCTGAAACAGCTGAGCAAAGGCAATCACGTCTCCAGAAAGATCAGGTCCGCCACAGAGTTGCCAGATCAGCTGAAAGACCTCTTTTCAGCATGTGGCACGTCTTCTTGGCTTAAGAAAACAGAGAAATGTTTCCATCACTTTGAAATGGAAAGCCCACATGCATGATGGTTTCATGTACAACCCATCATATGACTATGAAAGCAACAATCTTCTTGACATTGGCAGAATGGCAAATGTTTGTCTAAAGTGTAGTGCACTTAAGTGGAAAGGAGAAACTCCAGGCATGTGCTGCTCCAGTGGTAAAGTCAAACTGCCACCAATTCTAAAGCCACCAAAACCATTGTGCAGTCTGTTGAATGGTGAAACTGCACAATCAAAGGACTTTGTGAAACATATTAGACTATTCAATAATATGTTTGCCATGACTTCCTTCAAGTCTAATGTTGTCATGAATAATGGGTGGACACCAACATTCAAGGTCCAAGGCCAAGTGTACCACCATGCTGGACCTCTTCATCCAGTCAATGCTGTAGACAGCAAATATCTCCAGATTTACTTCTTGGGAGACGATGAGCAAGTGCAAAGACGACTGGATTTGCTTGACAGTCCTGTTGACAGAAACATTGTCCTCAAACTGCAAAGAATGCTGCATCAGCATAACAGCTATGTGAGGTCATTTAAAATGGCTGCTGAGATTATGGATAACACTCAAGTGGACTACAAAATCAAAATTTCTGGCAAAGCACCATTAAAGGAACACAAAGGCAGATTCAATGCACCATCGGTTAGTGAAGTGGCCATCATGATTGCTGGAGAGCTAAGTGATCGTAGAGACATTGTGCTGCATTCAAGAAGTTGCTCACAAATGCCACTTCAAAGGATTCAAGACACTCACAGGTCATATGATCCACTTCAGTATCCTCTGCTATTTGTTAGAGGAGAAGATGGCTATGATTTGAACATAAAAGATGTAAACAAGGCCACAAGCAATGACTACTATGCATATCGCATGATGCAAAGAGTCAACGAATTTAATACACTCCTCAGATGCCCGCGCCTTTTCCAGCAATACATAGTGGATATGTATGCTAAGGTTGAGAATGAGAGATTGCGTTTCATCAGACTCAACCAAACAAAACTTAGAGCTGAGGACTATGGTGTACTATTAGAGGCAGTAAGGAATGACAACAATGTGACTTCTGAAAATCTTGGCAAATTAGTGGTGCTGCCTTCATCCTTCAGTGGAGGGCCCAGTTACATGCATGAATATGCACAGGATGGAATGACCTATGTACGTCATAGAGGCACAAGCATCAAGTAGATTTGCAAGTATGTTACCAAGGGAAGTGATGCAGCCATGTTTGCTGTTGCAAATGAAATGCTGAACAGGCTTAATGGGGTTACCAATTATCAACAAGGACGATACATTAGTAGCAGTGAGGCAGTGTGGCGCCTGCTTAACTTTCCCATCCATCAAAGGTATCCAACAGTTGTTCACTTTGCAGTACATCTTGAAGGAGGCCAAGGAGTATACTATAAACCAGGACAGCCAACAGCACATTTGACAGACACTCCACCAAAGACTACATTAACAGCGTTTTTTTATCTCTGCAAAACAGATCCTCTTGCAAAAACATTGATGTATTCTGAAGTGCCTAGACATTTTCGCTGGGATGCCAGTCAAAAGGTCTGGCAAATCCTAAAAAAGGTGTACCTCTTGCAGACTTCCCGGGATATGTTTGGGAAGAGTGTACACTGTGCATCCTCACAACAGAGAAGCATTTCACATGCGCCTCCTTCTGCACCATATTCAGGGACCTATTTCATTTGAAGATCTCAAAACTGTTATTGTGAGAGATGAGGATGGTGACATCCTTGAAATTAAGCCATGCGGCACATACATTGTTAAATGTACCATTTTATTGCATGCAAGTGAACAGTTATGTACGCTTCTACAGAAAACCTTATTTTAAACCCGGGCGAAGCCGGGTACTTGCCCCTAGTATATATATATATATATATATGTGTGTATATATATTATAGAAATATACCCGCACTTCGCAGCGGGATCGTACCACCTCAAAAGTTTAATTATATAGTTAAAAATATGCCAATATTTTTTGTTAAGTATCTTTGTGTATGATATAACAAAATTTTGTGCTGAGCTTACTCTTGAGAATGCAACTTTCAGTTGGTCAGAAATATACATATAAAAATGTTTTTCTCTAAACCTGACAAATTTTACGTTATATAAAGAGCGCTATGATACTAAACAAATGATTCAATAGGATATTAATTTAATTTAAAATCCAACATTGGCTACTCAAACTCTCTTAGCTATATAATTCTATAGATAGATCAACGTAGCAAGGGATTGCACTCGGAATAAAAACATATAGTATTTACGACGCTAATAGAACTTGAAGGAAGAAAATCAAAACAATATATTTAAAAAAAAATTAAATACATACAGAAATTTTTATAAATATTTTGTCCCTTCACCAAAACGATACAATTTGCCAATGGATTCCATTATCTTATGGGATGCATTTTTTTTTAAAATTCCCGTTTTGCGATAAAACATTTTATTATGTAAATTATATCAATTAGCCCACTATTTTACTATCCCCGGCCCATTTTTCCCGCTTTTTCTTCTGGATATTAGATAATTTATTTGCAAATTATATTTATATTTATCTATTTGCTTTAAATAGTATGTGAAACAAAGATGTACATTTTAAGAAACAAAAAATTGATATTGGTATCGTAGACAGAAATGTGTGGATATACTAAATTAAAATCGATATAAAAATTCAAAGGAGTTATCATGTTCATATGAAATAATTTTTCAATATATATATCCATCGCCCTAGTAACCAATGATTATATTGTATTAATTTGGCTAATATAAGAAAAGCGATTTAGCTTAGGGGCCGTCCATAAATGACATCACGCATCTAGAAGGGGGGGAGGGGGTCACACTTTTGTGACAATGCGTGACGAGGGGGAGGGAGGGGGTTGAAGAAATGTGACGTCACATCAAAAGGTTAACTTTAAATAAAACTTCCACTGAGATATTTGGTCACTTACAATTTATTTAATGACTTTTTTTTAATGAGTGCTTCACAAAGTGCTGGTCGGTAGGCCATCAGATGCTGATTGGCGTAAGTTATCAAGACATGAAAATTAAATATAATTATAATCCTTAAGTTTGAGAACCCACGAGATAACCTATAATTGTTAATCTGCGTCGTTTGGTGTTGACATCAAAGCATTTGTGATGTAACCGCAGCTCCGTTTGGTTCTCTTACATCAGGAGTTGGCGAACTTCTTTGTGCGTTACTCAAAAATATACAAGTTAATGTGTGCGTTACTTCCCCCCCCCCAAAATCCAGATCCAGCTCACATGACTCGGGGTTGTGGGGGAGTGTCGTTATCCCCCTCCCACCCCCCGAAAATGCAACTGGGGAGTTTTACAAGCATGACAAGTGTCTAAAAATAATCTGAATAGGATTATGTGTAGATATTTTAAGTCATTACGACACGGAATATCCATTTTTTGGGGTGGGGAAGGGGGGTCATCTATTTGATACAATTACAAACGTTTGAAATTTGATATAAATGTACAATTGGTTTTTGGTCAAACGATCCTGGCCATTCTAGATATAATGATAAATATGACCATTTAAAATTAGTCAAAGTCTTCATTAACTTTATTGATGCATCAAATTCTTGACATCGCAATTCGAGAGGAGCACAAAACAACTTTTCTTCTTAGCTCAGTTTTAAGGCATTAAATTTTAAATGTCACAGAAAGGATACTTGTCACAGTCAAGTCATGTGGATTAAGATTATTGTCATTCGTGTCAATATAAATGAACGTAGGTTGTATTTAGGTGTCTTCGTATAGTACGTACGTAAGAAATCTACATAGTTGTGAAATTTAAAACATGCATTTTCTGGAAGGAACCAGTTCAATATTGGGCATATGTTCCAAGCGTACATTTACACATTACGTTTTTAATGCATCTAGTGGATTGTAGTGGATGTTATATGTCCCAAATGAGTCTGCATTACCCCCAAGAATTCCCTTTTGACCCCAGATGAGGTAATTTACACCTGTTCGCCGACCTTTTTTTACGGGATGCCCGTCAGTAGATTGAGGGATTTAAAAAAAATACTTTTTAAAATATTATTTTTAAATAGTTTTTTTTCTAAACAACGAAGTTAACTGTGATGATTAATAGTCAATGTTTTATTTGTATGCATTAAAATAAAATATAATCTAAGGATGTTAACGTTTCTTAAAAAAACAGACCTATTCAACCGGATACCTAAAAATTTAAATTTAAAAAGTTTATGTTAACATTATTGTTAACCCCCAATGAGCGGATTCTAGCGAATTTTATATACCCACAATGATTCAGCATTACCCCCAAGAGTTCCCTTTTTTACCCCAAATGAGAACATATACCGCTGTTCGCCAACCTCTCGGTTAAACCACCTGATAGGGGTAGCAATGTATTTTTCATTAGTTTATAAATGCCACAAGAGAATGCAACAATTTAAATACGACTCGTCCATTGGTGACATTATATTTACAACTCTTGTGTAAAGTACGTGAAATCTAGGAAAAAAATTAAAATAAAAATTAAAAAAAACACACACAAAACAAAAAAAAATATTTAAAAATTTCGTGAGCTTCGGAGTAAAAAGTTTTGATAATATTGGATATTCTATTAATGTCATAGTATTTTTCAGTCTTCAAATTTCAGTAATTACTGTATTTTGCTACGCACAAGATGACACCCTACTTTCCTGTACAAATGTGGGGTTCGTACAGTACTCGCCATATTCCTCTTCCAGAGCATATCAAATAATTTTTAGAAAACATGAGATTTGATATCAATGTGGTAATTTTAGATCAAATGCCTTTGATGTGCATATACTTAGCAGGAAAACTGTCATTATAAGATTGAAATCAATTTGAGGAATCGTCCTGTATTATATCTTCTTAACGCGAAGGTTAATCACATCTAATGGTTTTTAACATTACCGCTGCATTGTTCGTTAGCTGTCTTGCTATGCCTTGGCAACTAAACAAATTTTTAAAAATATATTATAGAAAACAAGCCGAATTCATACTTGATCGTATAGGGCTTTAAGCCATGTAGGGGCTCATTTTGCTATCAGTACAACGAAAATCACGCCAAAACGGGAAAGAATGCACCGGTACCTGGTGAAATGGAAAAATTCCTGCTGGTGTAACATGCCAGATTAAACCCCTGACCAGAATATACCCGGGTATAATCTAGCCTAGGCCAGAATATACCCCCGGGGTTAAACTGGCCTAGGCCAGAATATACCCCCTCAGGCCAGAATATACCCTTGGACAACATGGAGATATATTGTAAAAAAAAATTGATGAATGACTTTTCAGACTTTCTCTTCATGTTTTAGCTCTGTCATAGAAGTTAAATTCTTTTCTTAAGTAGCAAAATTGTTTTTAATTAAAATAAAATAATTATTATTAAGTATTTTATGATGAATGAAAGGAGCATGACCTTTTTAAATCCTTTATATTAACTCGTGGTGTCTGCGGCCGACCTTGCTTGCTTGCTTGCTTGCTTGTCGCCAAAACTTTTGATCGATTTTTAACCCACTTGCTTGCAAGATAGCGAGCTGAAATTTTGCAGGCAGTTTTGTACCGATGATAAAAACAATCTATCAAAATTTCAGATCGATCGCATGTACCGTAATTAAATTATTGATTTTTTAGATTATTTTATTTATTCCTATGTATCATGCTATTTTTTTTAGATAGAGCGTCGCGGTGCGTATTATATTGAACAACCTTTCTGTCGCGCAATAAGGTGCGTATTTTATTGACACCTCTTTTTATAAACATATTCCTGATCGGTACGCATTATATTAAACATGTTTTACGACACAACTGCATTTTTGTATTTCTGGATGGTCTGGCGCTGCGTATTATAATGAACATTCTTTTAATTACTTCTCGTACATAAAGGATTTATAGTCAAAAACTTGGTTTTTTACGGGTTTTTCTTATTTATTTTTGAAAATGATGATACCATTGTCTCGTTTTTAAAATATGAAATCATATATAACTTCGACGATTCAAGATCAAAAGTTATAGTCTATCTATACAAATATATATATATAGAAACAGTGTTTTTTTCACTTAACATTAACTTAATCAAGGACTACATGATTATTTTAAAACAATTATTTAAGAATGGTTATATTTGTTGCTTTTTTTAAAATGCGTACGAACACTTTGGATTCCTTACCCTTATCTTGTCTTTTCATTTACATATGCTACTTCTATACAGTATTAATACGAAAAGTTTGAGAAGCACCGGCTTACAATTTATTTAATGCCGATTTACATAGCTTCACGCGTGTTACGATATTACAATGTAGACCTACACTAAATAAATATTTCAATGACAAAAAGTGATTTGACACATACTTATTTTCAAATAGAATATAAGGTGTCTTTTTGTTTTTGTTTTTTTAAGGGGTAGGGGGGGTCAAAGCTTAGTGACGTATTATTGGAGGGGGGGTCTAACTTTTTGTAACGACGCGTGACGAGGGGGGGGGAATTGGCAAAAATCGCGTGACGTCATTTATGGACGGCCCCTTAATGTTACTTTTAATTCAGTCGTGCTTAACTTTTTAAAGTAAAGTAAAGCGAAGACTTTAAAAATCTAAAGACTTAATTTTAAAAAATCGACCCACATCTTAGACTGTTTAAAGAAATGAAATATTTGTAACACTAGGTTTACGATAAGGAACTACACCCCCTCCTCTCAAAAAGGCAATAGCTACTTATCTCAAAGCGTTAATAAAACTTAATTTAAAATGTAAATGTCATGTAGTTTCCAAAAAATACTTTTAAGAAACTAACACAGTCTTATTTGAAAATCTTGCAATAAAATTTTCGCACCATTTTTAGACAATAAAAGCTGTTGAATATAAAGTATAGTAAAAATAATAAAAAATGTGCACTTATTTTGAATTTCTCTCTAGATCGTTTAATATGGCAATGACTTTTTTTCTATCTTTGTCTCTATAATCGGCGATAATTTAGTTTGCAAATTTTAGCTAAAAAGGATAATTAAAATAGGGATTCAATTTTTTGTTGGATCCTGTTTCCCAATAATACATTATATTTGGTTAATTCTACTCCATCTCCCAACTTCAGTAGTTGTTTCTAGATCATAAAGAAATTATAATACGGGTTGTTTTCTCAAGATTTCGTCTGTATATTAAATGTTGTTGGACAATGATATTAATTGTTTTTTAAACATGGTTTTTATACTTATCCGGTTACAAAGGAATGGACGAGTGATGTTGAAGTGGATATAACATTTTATATCTTAAATAATGAATTTTGACGAACCTAAACAATAAATTAGCAATTTCTGTCCCACATGAACGAAATAAACTTAATTATTTTCACAATTATATTCCCAAATGTTTTAAATATAATAAATTTGTCAAATTTTAAAAATATATATACCCACCCCCTTCGTCACTCAAAAAGCGTATATATTTACGACACTACATCGTAACACAATAGTAAGTAAAACATTTGTAACAGTATGAGCGTGTAATAGATAGAGAACGCATGGCACCTCCCCCTCAAAATGGCAATAGTTACCTACTCCATAACACCAATAAAGTAAATTATAAAGGTTATAAAGGAATAAATAACAAAATTATATAAGTTCTTCTTTACTTAGCATGTACTGAGACTTGTAGCTTCACTTTCCACATAAAATTCAATAACTATTTACATAACTAGGTTTTTATTAAATGTTGAGATAAGAAAACACAACATAAACGAAATTATCAATTTTATTCCTACATGTAAAATAATAAATCCCATGTATCGAGTGACAATGGTAATAAAATTTATTTAAGGCATCTATAATAAAGAAATAACACTTAAAAAGGCCACTACTTTGTACCACAGAGCCAACCCAAACATTAATGTTATTATTGTATCGTATTATAAAATAAAGACACAGATGTATTTAAAATGCGTACACGAAAAATTTCGCACCGTAAATAACGATTTTTTAAAGAGCTGACATTAAAATATTTTAGAAAGCGCACTGCTCCAAATAATGGCTTGAAAAAGAAACTGCACCAAAAAATTATGTTTGAACTTCCTCCTTAAGTTGTTCAAAAGGGAAATGAGATTTAATTTTCCTCTCTTAGTCTCTGCATTTTCTGATTTTTACGGGCAAAAGGGACATTTAAAAAAACCATACTAAAATAATCTGCAGGTTAAAAGGAACCGTCCAGACAAATTTGGTCCCTGTCCGTTTTTTATTCTCTCCGTGAAAGCGGGACACAGAGCGGACACACATAAACAAACAAACAAACACACAAACATACAAACACCAACTGAGCTTTATATATTAGATATATATATATATATATATATATATATATATATATATATATATATATATATATATATATATATATGTATGCATGTATGTATATATATAAGAAACATGTAATTACTAACTGACCCGCGGCTTAGCATACGCCGCTAATGATTTAGTGACGGGTGAAGACTTCCTGAAAGACACAGTTGTCAAAATGGCTTACATCGTTCCATTTTCAAAAATTAAAATATAAGCATAAAACAATATACATAATTCCCGTGGTAATGTAATGCTACTAATTTTAGAAAGCAGCGCACCAAATTACTGCACCAAAAATAACACTTTTCGAATGTTCCGCATAAAATTGTTCTATATGATAATAAATGAATCAAATAAAAATAAAAATGAACGTTCTGTATTACGTTATATTTTAATCTGATTTGTATTTATTTTGAAAACTTTCGTCATTTTTGACGGGTGATACGCTAGTTTCATAATAATTATAAATACTCAACTCCTATTTGTACATCTTTCCCTTTTCAAAAATTAAAATATAAGCATAAAACAATGAAGTCATATAATATTTTTATACAAAATCGCAGCGCCACCTAACAGCGTTTCATAAAAGCGTTTCACCCATTCATACATACATACATACATACAGACGACGGGAATAATGTATATTGATAAGATAAAATATCCTGGTTTACATTTGCTTAATTATAAAAATTTGAGTACATTTTTTTAAAAACTGCTTTACTTTTGTCCTTTCGATAGTTTGTGAGTCTGGGAAGTACGGTAAAGAGTGTCAACGTAACTGCAGCCATCTATGTTTGAATCAGACATGTAACCACAGGAACGGAACTTGCACCAGCTGTCCACCTGGGAACATAGGAGACCATTGCGACATGGGTGAGACCTTAACCTATAATTGATTTTGTCCCTTTTCACTTTTTATTTCGTATTACTTTTTTTTGTATCCCCCGTTGCATGGATACACCAGATTTCACCCGTTGTGGTCAGTGGGCTTGTCATCCAGTTAATTGCGCATGCCTTGATGATTGTCAAGATGAATACAAGGAGAGACGTAAGCCATTTAGTTTTATGTTCGGTATAAACAAATATATACAAATTGTCATACAGTTGGACCTACAAATATATATATATATATATATATATATATATATATAATTCCCCATTACATGCCCAAAACGCACAACGTATTACATATGTCAATAAATATTTAATAATTTTTAAAAAATTCTTGAAGACATCCACATAGATTGCACTTTGCGCATAAATGGTAATAATATTGTAAACGTAAATAAAAAATATGAGAATTTCTAGAAAATTACTTGACTGGCTGCTTGAATTAGTTGAATACAAAAGCACACACATATTTAAACCATGTACCAGATAACCTCTATAACTGAATTTCAATTTAAAAAAAACAACTCCAAAGCTTATGTTTTATATTCCAAACATCACCTTAGGTCTTGATTAGTATTTACCAATTCAACAAATACTCTTTGAAATTTGTAACAAAGGCGATTTTATTTTTCTGATTTTGAAAATTTTAACTAGGGTTTTCTAAATCTTTGACTAACATCCCATTTATTTTTCAAAGAAATCGATACCTCGTAAACATTGTTTATTTTTAAAAAAACGGAGAAAATGTACATATACATTAATTATTTTCATCAATCATAAGAAATTTAAAAATTACACAAAATCCCAATACTGGGATCCTTGAGTTACGACGTCGTTGATCCGTTCTTAAGAGTTGTTTCCAGTGTAAGTCGAAACATTATATATATATATATATATGTATATATATACTAGCAAAATACCCGCGTTTTGCATCGGAAGTTAGGATTTCAGTTAGCGTTGAGAACCTGCATAACACCAATTCATAACACCAATAGATTTCAATCTGGATCATGATGAATATACTTGTTTGTCAATATTTGTCAAGGTCGTGTAAAATCAAATGGGGAATAAAATTACATTAATGGCCCGGTGAAAAATGGGTGAAGGATGTACATATCTCATAAGATTTCAATCCAGATTATTATGGAGATAAGTGTCGATATTTATTTAAATTGTTTAAAATTTAATGGGAAATAAAGTTTTATAAGTTTACGAAAAACAATTATGGGCCCCATTCCCAAAGGAACAGACGTAGGAGTTCATTATATAGAATTTTAAGTTGTTATATCAAATTTGGTCAATAATTCATCCATATACCAAGTAGTCACAATTTAAATTAATTTTTATAAAACTCATGTTTGGCATTACGGGCCCCCAGCCCCTATAAAGTGGTGTTGCTGTTTTTTAATGCCAGATACCTTCGCGGGAGCGTACTCAAAAACTTCTCCAAGTTTAATGGCCGTGGGATGAATAAAATACTCTTTATACGGCTTAACAAAGATTAAAACAAGGTCTTGGGGGGCCCTATCAGTGTAACATGTAAAGTTCAAAGCAACAGTTTATTTTATTCTGGATCATGATGGATATATTTGTTTGTCAATATTTGTATTTTTAAAAATGGTATGAAATAAAATGGTTAAAATTTCGAAAACGTTTAAGAAAAAGAGATTAGGGGCTCTCAGTTCCAAACGAAAAATAAATACAATTTGTTATGTCCTATAGCATTTTAAAAAAGGCCTTCAACTTTTATATTCGAAGTTTTGTCAAAATTTATTTACACAGTATCCAAAGTTTATACAAATTTTAATTAGCTCATATAAGGTGAAAAAACTACATTTGGGCCCCAGCCCACCAGTGTGTTATAATAAAAAATATTTGGTTTTGCCTTTTACCATCGCGGGAGTGTACTCAACAACTTCCCAAAGTTGTTCACTTCTATCTACATGGGAATATTGGAGAATTAGTGATACGTCAATTGTTATATAAGAACAAAATACTATATTTGGCCCCCGGCCCCCAGAGAGTGATAATTTAAATATTTTTCACCTGGTTACCCTTGCGGGAGTGAACTCACAAACATCCCAAAGTTTCATGCTCCTATCTATACCTGAAGTTGGAGAATTAATAATGAGTTTTTTTATATAGCTCATATAAACAACCTACAATTTGGCCCCAGACCACGCAGTGAGAGATAATTTTATAATATTTTTTCCTCTTACCATCGCGAAGGAGTGTATTCAACAACTTCCCATATTTTCATGCTGCTACGTACACGGGAAGTTGGGGAATTAGTGATGACTCAGTTTTTATATAAGAAAAAAAACTACATTTGGGCCTCGGCCCACCAGAGAGTGATAATTTAATTATTTTTTTCACCTGTTACCATCGTGGGAGCGTACTCAACAACTTCCCAACCTAATGGAAAAATTGAGAATTATTTATGATTCTGTTTTATAGAGCGCATATAAGAAAAAAATCTTTGGGGCCTTCAGACCTCATGAGTGGGAATTTTAAATTCTTTTTCGCCAATTATCGTCCTGAGAGTGTACTCAACAACTTCCCAAAGTCTCTTGCTTCTACCTACATGGGAGGTTGGAGATTTAATGATGGGTCTGTTTTATAAAGCTCATATTAGGAAAAAAACTACATTTAGGCCCCCGGCACCCAGTGAATGATAATTTTATATTTTTTCACCTGTTACCATTGCGGGAGGATATTCAACAACTTCCCAAAGTTTCATGCTTCTACCGACATGGGAACATGGAGAATTAGTGTTGATTCTGTTTTATATAGCCCATAAAAAGAAAAAAACTTTTTGGGCCCCCGACCCCCCCCCCATTAAGTGGAATTTTACAATTCTTTTTCGCTAATTATCGTCATGAGAGTGTACTAATCAAGTTCACAAAGTCTCATGCTTCTACCTACATGGGAAGTTTGAGAATTAGTGATGAGAGAGAGAGAGTCAGGGCTAGGACTTTTATTATATACTAGCAAAATACCCGCGGTCAGCTGCGGAAGTTAGGATTTTAGTAAGCTTTGAAAACCCGTTTCACACCAATTCAAAACACCAATTGACTTCAGTCTGGATCATGATGGATATACTTGTTCGTCACTATTTGTCAAAGTCGTTTCAAATAAAATGGACAATAAAATGAAATTACGTACCCTCGTGCAAAAGGGTTGCAGGATGTGCATATCTCATAAGGTCTGAGGATTTTAATCTAGGTCACGATATAGAAACATGTCTATATTTATTTAAATTATTTAAAATCTTATGGTAAAAAAGCTTTAAATGTTTACGAAAAAAATATTTTGGGTCCTGGCCCCAAAGCAACAGACGTTAGAAGTTCAGTACCCTATAGAATTCTATTTAATTTAATTTTTTTTTAAAATCCAATTAATTCAATAATTGATCCAGTTACCCAGTAATCACTTTTTAAATTACCTTTTATATAACGAATGTTACAAAATGGCACATGGGCCCCAAGCCCCTAATAAGTGATGTTTTAAAAACTTTACTTTAAATGCCAGAAACCTTCGAAACCCAAAAACTTCCTAAAGTTTAATGACCGAGGGATAAATAAAATACATTGACTATTAATACGTCTTTAAAAAAAATTAAAATAAGGGCCGGGGGCCCTATGTGTGTAATGTGTATAGTTCAAAACAACAGCTTATTTCAAATTGGATTATGATGAATATATTTATTAGTCAA
Organism: Ampullaceana balthica; assembly: GCA_944989445.1. Taxonomy (NCBI): domain Eukaryota; kingdom Metazoa; phylum Mollusca; class Gastropoda; family Lymnaeidae; genus Ampullaceana; species Ampullaceana balthica. The sequence continues at coordinate 151,764 of CALYLW010000947.1, read as the reverse complement.
CATTTGTTTTTAAAAAATCGATTGAAATCGAATGTTTAAAACGTCTTAAACGTTTACAAAAAAGAGATTAGTGGCCATGGCTACAAAAGATAGAAAAAATACAATTTTAATGCCCTAAAGAATTCTAATATAGGCCATCAAGTTTTTATCATTTGTAAAAAATACATTTACACAGTATCCAAAGTTTTTTAACTTGTAATTTAGCCCATATAAGGTTAAAAATTACATTTGTGTCCCAGGCCCAAAGTGAGTGATAATTAAACAAACAAATTTCGCCTGTTACCATCCTGGTAGGGTACTCAACAACTCCCAAAATTTCAAGCTTCTACCCACACGGGAAGTTGTAGAATTTGTGATGTTTATCTTTTTATATAAAAAAATACATTTAGGCCTCCGGCCCCCAGTGAGTGACAATTTAAATATTTTTTTCGTCTGTTACCATAGCGGGGGTGTACTCAACAATTTACAACAGTTTCATGCTTTTACCTACACGGGAAATGAGCGAATTAGTGATTAGTCAGTTTTTATATTTTAAAAAATACATGTGGGCCCCCGGCACCTGTGAGTGATAATTTAAATATATTTTTTTTGCATGCTACCACTCCGGGAGGGTACTCAACAACTTCTTAAAGTTTCATGTTTCTACCTTCACGGGAAAATTGAGAATAAGGTGATTTTCAGTTTAAGAAAAAAAAACTTTTTTGGGCCCCCGGCCCCCATGGGTTTGAATTTTAACATTCTGTTGTCTCCAATTTTTGTCGTGAGAGTGGACTCAACAACTTTCCAAATTTTCATGTTTCTACCTACACGGGAAGTTGGAGAAATAGTGATAAGTCATTTTTTAATAATAGAAAAAAACTACATTTGGGCCCATGGCCCCCAGTAAGTAATAATTTAAATATTGTTTTCGCCTGTTAACCCGGCGAAAGTGTACTTAACAACAACCCAAAGTTTCATGCTTCTACCAACAAGGGAAATAGGAGAATTAGGGATTTTCAGTTTTTTATAAAGCTCATATTAGGAAAAAAAACTTTCTTTGGGCCAGCGGCGCACAGGTAGTGATAATTTTTTTTAAAAATCGGCTGTTACCATCGCGGAATTGTACGCAACAACTTACTAAATTTTCATGCTTTTGCCTACTCAGGAAATAAGAAAATTAGTGATTTTCATTTAGTATATAGTCCATGTAAGGAAAAAAGTGTTTTGGGGCCCCCGGCCCCTAATAGTATGAATTTAAAAACTCTTTTTAGCCATTTTTCTTCGTGAGAGGGTACTCAACATTTTCTCAAAATTTCATGCTTCTTTCTACCTACACGGGAAGTTGGAGAATTAGTGATGAGTCAGTTTTTAATATTATAAAAAAAAACTACATATGGGCCCCTGGCCCCCATTAAGTGATAATTTAAATATTTTTTTAGTCTGTTAACACCGGGGAAGGTACTTAACCACAATCCAAAGTTGCATGCTTCTACCTACACGAAAAAAAGCAGAATTAAGGATTTTCAGTTTTTATATAGCTCATATAAGGATAAAACTTCATTTGGGACCCCGGCCCACAGAAGACGTTAATTTAAAAAAAAATTCAGCTGTTACCATTGCGGGATTGTACTCAACAACTTCCCAAAATTTCCTACTCGGGAAATAAGACAATTAGTAATTTTCATATTTTACATAGTCCATATTAGGAAAAAAGCGTTTTCGGCCCCCGGCCCACAAGAGTATGAATTTTAAAATTCTTTTAAGCCATATTTCGTCGTGAGAGGGTACTCAACAACTTCCCAAAGTTTCATGCTTCTACCTACACTGGAAGTTGGAAAAATTAGTGATGAGTCAGTTTTTAATATTATAAAAAATACATTTTTTTGGCCCTCGGCCCCAAGTATGTGATAATTTAAATATTGTTTTCGCCTGTTATAATTGCGGAATGTTACTTAACAACTACCCAAAGTTTCATGCTTCTACCTATATATAATATAAAAGCCCAAGTCACTCACTCACTCACTGTGGAACGCTGAGGAACGATGTACAACAGTATATAGCAATTAAAAAGTCGTGTGGTGATTAGCACTGTAAATAAAACAACCCCGTAAAAACAAAGTTTTTGACTATAAATCCCTTTTATATGAGATATAACTAAAAGTATTGATTATGTTTAAATGCGACAAAAGTCTATAAACGTCTACACACGTTCTAATTACATCAACAGAGCAACTTTCATTTGCACACTTTCTGACCAAATACGTGACCTCAAAACACACAAAAACCACGTTACGTGAGTTACTCACAACAAAGATTTGAAAGCCCTTTTTTACTTTTGTTTTTCCGCCCGCCCGCGAACGACAGAGATCATGACAGACAAGATTTCAAAGTTAATATATGAGACCTAACTAAAGGGGGGGGGGCAGGGAGAGGGGAAAGATCTTGTCACCGATATTTACTTTTGTATTATCTCCCTTTGCTTTAAAACTAGGTCAAAAGTCTAGCAGCCGACCAAACATTCTAAATAGTGATTTATATAGATAAACTAAAAATGCATTAATTTAATTACGGTACGTTCGATCGATTTGAAATTTTGATACGACGCGATGTTAGGTGACACGGGCCCGTGTGCTAAATTTCAGCTTGATTGCTTTACTGCAAGTGAGTCATTTTCGACTTTTGTTTTTCCGAGGGACGAACGAAGGAACGAAGGACGGACGAATGAGACGGCGGTGAAGTTAATATAAGGGATTTAAAAATGTTATAGGACGTCATTGTTTGAGTTTATATTTAATATACGCTGTGCATCAAAAGGTGTGCAAAATAATTATAAATTAAACTTTAAATTAAAGAAGAGCTGTAAATAAAATATATTATTTGACGTCATTGTTTTGGCTTATATTTTTATGTTGGAAAAGGGAACGATGTAAAAATAGGATTTGATGATTGTAAATTAAAAAATACTTAGTGTACATTTCAGGAAGTTTATTATTTCTTATTTATGAAACAAGGATAAGTTACTTGGGCTTTTGACCCCAAAAAGTGAGCGCCGAAGGTGCCCTACAAACGCTATTATAAAATACTTTGTGTACATTTCAGAAAGTAATACTTCGAATTTATCAAACAAGGACACGTAAATTAGGCTTTTTTAAAACGTGGGCGCGATGGGCGCCCTAAACGATGTGGCACCGTAGGCGCCACGGCGACCCAGTACAATCTAGTACGGAATATAAGGGAATTAGTGATTTTCAAATATTATATAGCTTAAATAAGGAAAAAACTACATTTTTGCCCCCGGCCCCCAGTAAGCGATAACTTAAATATTTTTTTCACCTGTTACCATGGCGGAAGTGTACTTGACATTTTCCCAAAGTTTCATGCTTCTACGTACCCGGCAAATAGGAGAATTAGGGATTTTCAATTTTCATAAAGCTCTTATAATAAAAAACATTTTTTGGGCCCTTGGCCTCACATGAGCGTGAATTTTCAAATTATTTTTCACCATTTTTTGTCGTGACTGGGGACTCAACAACTTCCAAAAGTTTCATGTTTCTACATGCACTGGAAGTTGGAGAATTAGTGATGAGTCATTTTTTTTTATATTAGAAAAAAACTCTTTTGGGCTCCCGGCCCCCAGTAAGTGTTAATTTAAATATTTATTTTCGCTTGTTACCATCACGAAAGTGTACTCTAAAACTTGCCAAAGTTTAATGCATCTACCTTCATGGAAAATAGGAGAATTAGGGATTTTTAGATTTTATATAGCTTATATTAGGAAAAAACTTTATTTGGGCCCCCGGCCCCCGGGAAGTGATAATTTAAATTGTTTTTCTTCCGTTACCATTGCGGGATTGTACTCAACAACTTTCCACAGTTTCATGCTTCTGCCTACTCGGAAAATAGGAGAATTAGTGATTTTCTAATTGTATTTAGGCCATTTGAGGGGAAAAAAACGTTTTTGGGCCCCCGGCCCCCATGAGTGTTAATTTTGAAATTTTGTGATTGCAATTGTCGTCGCGAGAGGCTAATTAACAACTTCCCAAGGGTTAATGCTTCTACCTACACGGAAAGTTGGAGAATTAGTAATAAGTCAGTTTTTACATAAGAAAAAAACTACATTTGGCCCCCGGCCTCCAGTAAGTTATAATTTAAATATTGTTTTCGCTTGTTACCATCGCGGAAGTGTACTTAATCAACTACTCAGAGTTTCATTCTTCTACCTATACGGGAAATATGAGAATTTCTGTTTTTTAGTTTTTATATAGCTTATTTTAGGAAAAAAACAACTCATTTGGCCCCTTTGCTCCCAGTTATTGATAATTTAAATATTCTTTTGCCTGTAAACATTGCGGAAGTGTAATCAACAACTTTCCAAAATTTCATTCTTCTATCTACTCGCGAAATAGGAGAATTAGTGATTTTTAATTTTAATTTAGCCAATATAAGGAAATAAACGGTTTTAGGCCCCCGTCCCCCATGAGTGTGAATTTTAAAATTATTTTACGCCAAATATCGTCGTGAAAGGCTACTTAACAACTTCTCAAAGTTTCATGCTTCTGCCTACACGAAAAGTTGGAGAATTAGTGATGAGTCAGTTTTTCATAGAAGAAAAAAAAACTAAATTTTGGCCCCCGGCCCCCAGTAAATGATAATTTAAATATTTTTTCGCTTCTTATCATCGAGAAAATGTACTTATCAAGTACCCAGTGTTTCATGCTTCTACCTATACGGGAAATTATGAGAATTTGTTGTTTTCATTTTGTATATAGCTCATATTAGGACAAAACTTCATTTGGGCCCCCGGCCCCCAGGAAGTGATAATTTAATAATTTTATCTCGCGTTAGCATCGCGGGTTTGTACTTAAAAACTTCCTAAAGTTTCATGCTTCTGCCTACTCGGGAAATATGATAATTGGTGATTTTTAAATTTTATATATGTCATGTAAATAAAAAAACGTTTTTGGGCCCCCGGCCCCCATGATTGTTAATTTTAAAATTCTTTTACTCCAATTTTCGTTACGAGAGACTACTCAACAACTTCTCAAAGTTTCATGATTCTACCTACACGGGAAGTTGGAGAATTAGTGATGAATGAGTCAGTCAGTCAGGGCTTTGCCTTTTATTAGTATAGACTAGCAAAACAGACGCGCTTCGCTGCGGAAGTAAGGATTCTAGTAAACGTTGAAAACCCATTATACACCAATTCAAAACACCAATTTATTTCATTCTGGATCATGATGGATATATTTGTCTGTCAATTTTAGTCAAGATGGTATAAAATAAAATGGAAACTAATTGACATTACGGGCCCCCGTGCAAAATGGATGCAGGATGATCATGTGATAGATATATGTGTCTATATTTATTTAAATTACTTAAAATCTAAAGGTAAAAAAGCTTTTAATATTTACGAAAGAAATATATTGGGTCCCGGCCCCGAAGGAACAGACGTTAGAAGTTCATTACCCTATAGAATTTTTAAATATTTTTTAAAAAATCAAATTTGGTCAATAATTCATCCATTTACCCAGTAACCACTTTTAAAATTAATTTTTATATAACTAATGATCAAAAATGGTATACGGGCCCCCAGCCCCTAATAAGTGGTGATTTTAAAATTTTACCTTTAATGCCAGAAACCTTCGCTGGAGCGTACCCAGAAACTTCCTAAAGTTTAATGTACGTGGGATAAATAAAATACATTTACTATTTATACGTCTTTTAAAAAACTAAAATAAAGGCCGGGGGCCCTATCGGTCTAATATGTATAGTTCAAAACAACAGCTTATTTTAATTTTGGATTATGATGAATATATTTGTTAGCCAACATTTGTTTTCAAAAATCGAGTGAAATCGAATAGTTAAAATGTCTGAAACATTTACGAAAAAGAGATTAGGGGTCCTCGGCTACAAAAGATTGAAACATTTTTTTTTAATTCCCTAACGAAATTTATAAAGGGTGTAAAGTTTTTATCTTACACGTTTTTAAAAAAATTTTTTACTCAGTATCCAAAGTTTTTTTTAAAAATTTGTAATTTAGCTAATATCAGGTGAAAAAACTACATTTGTGTGCCGAGCCCCCAGTGAGTGATAATTAAACAACAAAATTCGCCTGTTACCATCACGGGAGTGTAATCAACAACTTCCCAAAATTTCATACTTCTACCTATACGGGAAGATGGAGAATTTTTTATGCTTAACTTTTAATATAAAATAAAATACATTTTGGCCCCCGGCCCCAGTAAGTGTCAATTTAAATATTTTTTGCCTGTCACTATCGCGGGAGTGTATTTAACCATTTCCAAAAGTTTCATGCTTTTACCTACGCAGGAAATTGAAGAATTAGTGATGAGTCAGTTTATAAAAAGAAAAAATACATTTGGGCCCCCGGCCCACGATGAGTGATAATTTAAATATTTTTTGCATGCTACCATCGCGGAAGTGTACTCAAAAACTTCCCAGAGTTTTATGTTTCTACCTAGACGTGAAAGTGGAGAATAAAACGATTTTCAGTATAACGATAAAACGTTTTTGGGCCTCCAGCCCCCAAGAGTATGAATTTTAAATTAGTTTTCGCCACTTTTCGTCGTGAGAGGGTACTCAACAACTTCACAAATTTTCATACTTCTACCTACACGGGAAGTTGGAGAATTAGTGATGAGTCAGTTTTTAATTTTAGAAAAAAAACAACTACATTTGGGCCTCCGGCCCTAAGTAAGTGATAATGTAAATCTTGTTTTTGGCTGTTAACACCGTGGAAGTGTACTTAACAACAACCCAAAATATAATGCTTCTACCTATATGGGAAATGGGAGAATTCATGATTTTCATATTTTATATAGCTCATATTAAAAAAATTCATTTGGCCCCCGGGCCCACAGAATGTGATACTTTTAAAACGTTTTCGCCTTTTACCATCGCTGGACTGTACTTAACAATTTCCCAAAGTTTCATGCTTCTGCTTACTCGGGAAAAAGGAAAAATAGTGATTTTCATATTTTATATAGACCATATATGGAAAGATAGCTTTTTTGGGCCCCGGGCCCCCAAGAGTGTAAGGTTTAAAATTCTTTTTAGCTATTTTTCGTCGTGAGAAGGTACTCAAAAACTGTCCAAAGTTTCATGCTTCTACCTACACGGGAAAATTGAGAATTAGTGATAAGTCAGTTTTTAATATTTGAAAAAAATACATTTGGGTCCCTGGTAAGTGATAATTTAAATATTTTTTTCCCCTGTTACCATGACGGAAATGTACTCGACATCTTCCCAATGTTGCATGCTTCTACCTACCCGGCAAATACGAGAATTAGTGATTTTCAATTTTTATATAGCTCATATATGGAAAAAGACATATTTAGGGCCCCGTCCCCACGTGGCCGTGAATTTTAACATTCTTTTCGCCATTTTACGTCGTGACCGGGTACTCAACAACTTTCAAAAGTTTCATGTTTCTACCTGCAAGGGAATTTGATGAATTAGTGATGAGTCAGTTTTTATTATTATCAAAAATGTACTTTTGGGCCCCCGGCCCCCAGTAAGTGTTAATTTAAATATTTTTTTTCGCCTGTTACCATCGTGAAAGTGTATCAAGAACTTCCCAAAGATTCATGCATCTACCTACACGGAAAATAGGAGAATTAGTGATTTTTAGTTTTTATAAAGCTCATGTAAGGAAAAAACTTCATTTGGGCGCCCGGCCCCCAGGAAGTGATAATTTAAGTTTTTTCCCCTCCCTTTACCATCGTGGGTTGGTACTCAATAACTGCCCAAATTTTCATGCTTCTGTCTACTCGGGAAATAGGAGAATTAGTGATTTTCATATTTTATATAGTCCATATTTGGAAAAAATGCGTTTTTGGGCCCCGGCTACATTAGTGTTAATTTTAAACTTCTTTTGCGCCAATTTTCGTCGCAAGAGGCTACTCAACAACTTCCCAAAGTTTCATGCTTCTACCTACTCTGAAAATAGGAGAAATGTTGATTTTCAAATGTTTATGTAGCCCATAGAATGGAAAAAAAACGATTTTGGGCCCCTGGCCCCCATGAAGGTGAATGTTAAAATTCTTTTTCGCTATTTGTCGTCGAGAGAGGCTACTTGATAACTTCCCAAGGTTTCATGCTTCTACCTACACGGGAAATTCGAGAATTAATGATGAGTCAGTTTTAATATAAAAAAAAAGTAAATTTGGGCCCCGAACACCAAGTAAGTGATAATTTAAATATTGTTTTTAGCTGTTACCATTGTGGAAGTGTACTTAACAATTACCTAAACTTTCATGCTTCTACCTACACGGGAAGTTGGAGAATTAGTGATGAATGAATGAGTGAGTCAGTGAGTCATGGCTTTGCCTTTTATTAGTATAGATAGAAGTAGAAGACAAGCGAAATACCCTCACTTTGATGCGGTAAATTAGGATTTCTGTTACCGTTGAGAACCCGCGTAACACAAATTCAAAACACCAATTAATTTCAATATGTATCATGATGAATATACTAAATATATTAACTTCACCGTCTTGTCTGTCTGTCTGTCATGGTCCTGCAGAAAAACGAAAAGTAAAACATTACAAACTTCCCGTGATCCTATCGAGCTGATAATTTAATTTTTTGTATTCGTCTGTTACCATTGCGGGAGGGTACTCAACAGCTTCCCAAAAGTTCGTGCTCATACCTACGCGGGAAGTTTAATATTTAATGATGAGCCAGTTTTATATAGCTTATATAAGGAAAAAACCTACTTTTTGGCCCCCTTGTGAGTTCAATATGTTTAAAACAGATGAAGTAAAACATAAGGGACGGGTGAAATTTTAAGAAATCAAGCGATAGGGTGAGACACATGGATACGGTCATGTACACGGATATTTGTTAAAAGTATGCTGGAAATTTGTCGTAAAAGACTTGGAGTCAAGTTAAGGAGGGATGTTGGGAATTAGTAACCGGGAGTGTAGCAAAACGAGAAAGGGTTAGGCGTCAATGTCTGGAGGGATGTTGTAAATTATTAACAGGGAGTGTAGCAACACGAGAAGGGTTATGAGTCAACGTGAGGAGGGATGTTGTGAATTATTAACAGGGAGTGTAGCAACACGAGAAGGGTTATGAGTCAATGTAAAAAGAGGGATGTTGTGAATTATTTGTAGGAAGTGTAACAACACGAGAAGGGTTATGAGTCAACGTGAGGAGGGATGTTGTAAATTTTTTAGGTGGGAGTGTAGCAACACGAGAAGGGCTTGGAGTTAAAATAATATGGATGTTGTAAATTAATAGCAGGGAGTGTAACAATACGAGAATGGTTAGGAGTCAACCTGAAGAGGGAGGTTGTAAATTATTAGCAGGGATTGTAGCAACACGAGAAGGGTTAGGAGTCAACGTGAAGAGGATGTTGTAAATTATTAGCAGGGAGGTTAAAACATGAGAAGGGCTAGGAGTCAATGTAAGAGTGATGTTATGAATTATCAGCCGGGAGTGTTACCAGACGAGAAGGGTTGTGGTACAGAGTGGAAGCTTAATGTGGACATGTTTGTTTGTTCAAGTGTTTTGGAAAATGGGAATTTCAAGTTTCAGTACACGCGAAGAGGGGGAAAGATGTAGGTTATATCCGAATATAATGTGGAAGAGAAAGCAAATGGGTTTGGCGTTGTTTTTAGTCACCCTTTGTTACAACTCAGTGACCCTTACAGAGGGGTAGTCAAGTCACAATTTCTCTAAGTGTAGGTGTGTCCTCATACTTATTATCACGTATCGTTTATGTCTTATAACCATCGTAAGACCATGTGTGTCACAACTAAGAAACATGCTCATCATCCTTGTATATCTGTTTCACTAGTCGAGTGACATATTTTTTCTTAGTGATTCTCCTATGTCGAGTGACATGTTTCTCCTAGCCTGGTAGGTTGCTTCTAATCGGACATAGTGGATACATGATAGCCCAAATCGATCATGTAAATGGGGCGAACCATGTCTCGTTGAGCTGTGCGCTTATGTCTGGTATTCAAACGGTTACGTCTCATCCTCAAAAAAACATTCAATTTGAAACTAAAAGAAAACCCTCAGAAGAAAAAAAAGATATCTCAACATGTCGAAAAAATGCTTATCAAGACAAAAGAATAGTTGTAAATGCTTATAAAGACCTCTTGAAGTCTACGACATCAACAAAATGAAATAGAGTTACAAACACAAACAAACGAAGGAAGAAAGATGGAGTAACGATGTTGATAAATGTTGCTCTAGGAAAATAATTGATATCCCTCCTTTAAAAGAAAACATGACCATCCCTTTCTTTATCGCGATCGTCTGTCTTTCTACAAGTTTACTATTACTCGAGCTTTAAATTTTTGTTGGTCCTTCCTACTTAGTTCGTGTCCAAGACAATACCGTTTCCCTTACTCTCTTATACAAAAACGAATGGTTAACTCAAAACATATAATGAACAAACAACATCAACCACTGGGAATTTATGCAACGTACAAACTACTGCAGCCACTATAATTCTTTACACAAAAGTTAGGAAGATGCCTTTTAATATAATGTTATTTAAAGATATTACTGAACGATAAGTTCACAACTTAAAGAAAAAGAAAATCAATTGCCCTCCCTTAAATTCCTACGGCGTGTTATTGTCAACAGTTGTTTAATTATCACAAACATGAAAATTTTCAATGCCCTCCGTGTGGAAAATCTATATTCTGTCGCAAGAGCGTAATTACTGTCCCCCCAACGTTCACTCGCCTTGTATCCATTTGTTCGTGCTACTGTTTGTGTCCGTTCGCCCCTCCCAGTTTTTTTTTGCAATATCTATGAGTAAGTCTGTGGCGTAGGCTACGCCGCGGGTCGTATCTAGTTTCTATCAATAGATCTTCGCCATATTTATGGCAAGGCCTGTTTAAACAATAGCGTCAATAAGATAACGATGTGGCCACAATATAAAAAAGGATTTAACGGGTGATTTGCTTTTTATTATACATTTTTTTTATTTATTTTATTTTTCGAATCGATATATTTTTTTCGCAGAACAAATAGTTGGTATGCCTAATAGACATACCTAGTTTATAACTAAGATAACATTAACACATTTATAAAATTAATATTTTAAATGTCAATAATAAAAAAATGTCAAACTTATTTTTCATTTTTCTAGAGTGTAAGCCTGGAAAATTTGGCAAAGACTGTCTGCATAACTGCAGCAATCAATGTTTAAATACGCTCTGCAATCACAAGATTGGTACCTGCACCAACTGTCCACTTGGAAAGATGGGTGACCAGTGTGACAAAGGTTAGACCTGAACCTATTACTTCTAGATATTAACCTTGTCTCTAGTTACTGAAACCTTGATTAACGATAATTTTATTCATCTTTATAGTATGTGACCCAGGTCGGCACGGAAGCAACTGTAACGAGACATGCAGCCTGTACTGTAATAATTCGAGTGCATGTAACCCAGTTGATGGTGTATGTCCCAACGGTTGTCAAGATGGATACAAAGGCGACAAGTGTTCTGAGAGTAAGTGATTGGTATTTATCTTTATCCCAACCATTTCGTGTGCAATATGCGGTAGCACAGCTCGGGCCGAAATAGGGCTAATAAGCCACAAGAGAACACACGTATCTGCCTAAGCATATGAATAATATGATGAGAGTGGTCCATCGTCGATCACGACGGAAAAACAACGATATCTTTATTAAAGTTTCTTGTTATTAAACATATTACTTTACGTGATGGTCAGAAAACATTTCATGGCCAAAGGTGATAATTTGTCAAAAAGCTTAAAAGGACAGAATCTAACCAATGGTAGCTGTAGTGCATTCACAAATATTTCCACTAGTACAAATAATTTTTGGTTTAATTTTACCTGCAAGCTGCCCCACACGTATTTTTTTACCTACTCCTTGCTTAAATGAATGTAATGAATGTAAAAGAAGAATTCCGTTAATTTCTAAAATATGACATATTTTTGTTTTAAAGGATTTATTCTATTGTGTGCATCGATAACCCTTACCAAGAAATCCATGACAGATTAACAATAGTTAAATTTACATGTAAATCTTTTCAAAATAAACCTGATTTTAAACTGGGAATAACTTAATGCTAATCTCAACAAAAAACAACATATAATTGAAACTAAACTTAACATGAAGAAACTTTAAAGCTAACGATATAAACTACTATCTAGATATTCAGATTAAACTAAATTTAAAAAATGTAGAACTCAAACATGAAGGATTGGAAGAATTTCAAAAAATTCTAACTATTTACTAAAGTAAGTTTTTTTTTATCATTCAGCTAATATATAAACGGGAATTTCTAGCAGATTCTTGTCACATACAAATCTATAATCTTAAAATAATCCACTTTACAGACACGTTATTTTCCAAAGGAGCGGTAAGAGTAAAAGAACCTTTATTTTACCCAAATCACTATGAACATGTTTAAATGCTACTAAATATAATTAGACTAGCGCATTACCCGTCAAAAATGACGTAAGTTTTTCAAAATATATTTAAGTTGAAATATATTAATTTTGAAAAATCACACATCTGAATAAAAAAATGTAATACAGAACTTACATTAACTTTAATTCAACAATTCCTTAATGACAACATTTTTGGTATATATTCTTGAATTATAAAATAAATCTCCCGACTGTGAGTGAATGAAAAGAAGGAACTCTGGAGAGACCCACGGCGTATCGCCCGTAAAAAATGACGGAAGTTTTCAAAATAAATACACATCAGATTAAAAAATAACGTAATACAGAACTTTCATTTATTTTTATTTGATTCATTTATTATCATATTGAACAACTTTATGCGGAACGCTCGAAAAGTGTTATTTTTGGTGAAGTTATTTGGTGCGCACTATAAAACAAAATCGATCGCAGCGCCACCTACCAGCATTATTCCATACATACATACGACGGGAATTATGTATATTGATTATATATATATATATATATATATATATATATATATATGTTTACTATATTATATATAAGAAATATGTAATTANAGTTGAAATATCCTCGTTTAGTGCTTTAGTTTTGTCCTTTCGATAGTGTGTGATTCCTGGAAGTATGGTAAAGAGTGTGAATATAACTGCAGCCATCTATGTTTGAATCAGACATGTAATCACAGGAACGGAACTTGCACCAGCTGTCCACCTGGGAAAATAGGAGACCAGTGTAACATGTGTGAGACCTTATTGTAAAATTTAACTTGGGCTGAATTACTATATCTTTGTTTTACGGTTTCTTTTTAATTGCCATCCGGTTGCATGAATTCAACAGTTTTTTATCTGTTGTGGTCAGTATGCTTGTCATCCAGTTAATAGCACCTGCCTTGATGATTTTCAAAATGGATACAAAGTCGAGATGTAAGTCATTTATTTAAATTTTCGGTATAGACAAATTGAGGTAAATATTTTATTACTAACTATATACTGTCATACAGTTGTTGACAAACATTTCCTGGTGAATTTCGCATTATTAAATCGTGAGCTACACCAACATAAAAAACAAGATATTCCTCAAGGCATGCCACATACGTGTAACGTATTTAATATGTCAATAAATATTTCAGAAGTTTTTAAAAAAATTCTTGAAAACATCCACAAAGGTTGCACTTTGCCGACCCCTGGCATAATGTAATATTTATAGTGTAAACATTACAATTAAAATCTGATAATTTATAGAAAATAAGTTAACTTGAATGGGTTGAATACAAAAGCGCTCAAATATTTAGACAGTGTGTCAGATAATCTCCATAAGTGGATCTTATCAAATAAAACCACAAAATCTTAGGTTTGATGTTCCAAACATCACCATAGGTTTTGATTAGTATTTACCAATGTAACAAAAACTCGTTCAAATTTGTAAATATTTAATATGATGATTTTATTTTTCTGATTTTGATAATTTCTAACTAGGATTTTTAAAAATCTTCTACTAAAATCCCATTTATGTTTTCAAAGAAATCGTACCCTCGTAAAAAAAATAATTTAAACTTAGAAATTGTACCAGGAATACATTTATTATATTCATCGATCTTATTAATAAAATTTTTTTCAATAAATCCCAATAGAGGGCTTCGAATACAGATTAATATTAATCCCTATCATGCGTTAAACATCACATAAATATGATGTAGATTTTGCTGGATTTCGAATTTCGATTGTCTAAGTTTTATGATATATTTTTTTTTAATTTTAAGCTCTCTTTTTGTTATTTTTCCTTTGAAATATTTTCCAAAACTATAAAATTTATTTTTAAAATGCAACATGTTAAAAATTTAGATAACAAAACATTATTTGAGGTTATTCAATATATAAAAGTTAAATAAAAACAATAGAGTTTCAATGTTATTTTTCTTTTTGTCAGACTGTGAGCCTAAAAGGTATGGCAAAGACTGTCTACTACTTTGCAGCAGTCAATGTTTAGATCAGCTCTGCAGTCACGAGAACGGTACCTGCACCGACTGCCCAAAGGGAAAGATGGGTGACCAGTGTAACAAAGGTTAGAGCTGAATCTCTTACTTCTAGATATTAACCTTGTCTCTAGTTACTTAAAGTTAAATTGTTAAGTGTAACTTCGTTTAACGTTAGTTTTCTTATCATTAAACCCCCCCCCTTGGTTTCATGGATACAACTGGTTTCTGAACTGTTGCGTTCAGCAGGCTTGTCATCAAATTAATGGCACATGATGGCCAAGATTAATACACAGGCAAGACGTAAGCCATTCAGTTATATGTTCGGCATACACACTTTGGTAAAATATCTAGATACCAACTACATACTTTACAATTCTTCTTGAGTAACAGACTTAGAGGTTACCATTCGTTTTTTGTAAAACAGAGTAAGGCAAACGGTATTGTCTAGGACAAGAACTAAGTAGGAAGGGAGCACAAAGATACACCGCTCGAGTAATAGTAAACTTGAAGAAAGACAGACGATCGTGATAAAGAAAGTGATGGTCATGTTTTCTCTTAAGGGAGGGTTATACATATTTTCCTAGAGCAACATTTAACACCACCGTGGCTCGAGCTTTCTTCCTTCTTTTGTTTGTGGTTGTAACTCTATTTCATATTGTTGATGTCGTAGACTTCAAGAGGTCTTTCTAAGCATTTACAACTCTTCTTTTGTCTTGATAATCGTTTTGTCGACATGTTGAGATTTCTTTTTTCTTCTGAGGGTTTTCTTTTAGTTTCAAAAGGAATGTTTTTTGAGGATGGGACGTAACCGTTTTAATACCAGACATTTGTTCTCCCTTGCCGACAACATAAACACTTCTTCCACGCACTCTACTATCATCCCCCTTACCCTAAACCCATATCGTCTACAACCCTTACTGACCTTGTCTGTATCATAGCATACATCCTTACAAGCCATGTTAGGGATTACCAACCCGTACATAAAATACTTTCTAAAGTTTTCTCAAACAGACCAACTTCATCCAATGGTTGGTAAAACGATTGATGATGTGATTACCGCCCATACCTAAAACTTTCTAAACCTTACTTATCTGACAACACTTTCACCGCACCTAGTTCAACACTCTATGTTATAATGGTTACCTCCCAATCCCTTAACTTTTCTGAAGTTTACTTACATAGAAAACATTTTCATATCTCCTAGAGAAAACAATGTACATATACAATTTTTCTACAAAACCAAAGAACAACGTCTTCGTAGTTATGGACCATCTGTAAAACAGTGTCAGCGTTCCAGAAATTTTGTACCGACATTTTAAAAAAGTCCCAAAGTGGAGTCCTTGTCAGAAACTCTTACAAATTGGTTTCACATAGAAAACTCGTGTACTAGGATACTGTTAACATAAAACTAAATACATCTATTCTTTACCGAGGACTTTCTATCATACCTATTAACAATCTTATCTTATCTTATTATCTGTTACAGACGCTCCTTTTTAACAGAAGATTATTGCGTCCTACGCTTATCTATGATATGTGTTTAGTCCTGCAATTTTATTAGAGATTTAAATGTTGATTAAGTGTTGGTTTTCCTGACTACTTCAGGCAACCCATCCGAATTCCGGAGGGAAGAACGAAAATTTGTATGTGTTTGTTCTTGCATACGGAATAAGATAGATGTTTTTATCCTTATGTCTATCAGAGGGTTGTATTAAGTTATCTTGGTGTTGTATTTCTAAATTAGAATTAATTGTTTTATGTATGATTATTACGATACTCTTTGTCCTTCTATCATCTAGTGTTTCGATGTTTAATGATTTAACTAATAGTGTTATTCTTGTCAGTTTTGAATATTCTCCAGTAATGAATCTGGAAGCCCTTATTTGAATTATTTCTAGTTTATCAATGTTTTCTTTGGTGGATGGGTCCCATACAGAAGATGCACATTCTAGTACAGGTCTCACCAAGGTGAGGTAGCGTTTTAGTTTTAAATATCTTTTACATATGTAAAAGTTTTTTTTTATAGAGCCTTAGGTTTTGTTTTATATTTTAATAACTTTATTGATTTGGGGATTCAATGATAGTTTCTCATTTATTATGATTCCTAAGTATTTTGCATCTTTAGTTTGGTTCAGTTCTTTTCCATGAATTAAATATTTTGAATTTATTTGTTTCTTTTTCTTTGTTACTCTTAACAGTTGACCCTTTTCTGGGTGGAAACTCATACTCCAGTTAGTTTCCCATTTTATCAATTCATCTGGGTCTTTTTGTACAATTTTGCTATATTTTTCTGATTTTAATTGTTCTATAGATTATACAATCATCAGCCAATAACCTAATTTTTTTCCTTTTGAGATGTTGAGATTTTTATAAATTAAAAAGAGAAAGGGACCTAGCACAGTTCCTTGTGGAACTCCTTAGTTAGCCTTTATTGGTCCAGATTTAGATCCATTTATTATTAAAGTTTGCTCACTACCCAAAGGGAAGTCTTGGATCCAGTGAGGTAAGGGACCTGAGATACCAAAGTAGTTAAGTTTTTTAAAGTAAACTAAGGTGGTGAACTTTGTCAAATGCTTTTGAGAAGTCTAGTATTATTGTCTCTATTTGATCATTATTGTCTTAGCCTTTTGATAGTTCATCTATTAGACCTATTAATTGTGGTTCACATGATCTGTTTTTTCTAAATCCGTGTTGATGTGGGCATAGGGAATTATATTTTCTAGGTGGTTAACTATTCTACTATATATTATGTGTTCTAGTAATTTACAGGTGATACTAGTAAGTGATACATGTCTGTAATTACCAGGGTCTGATTTATCACCTTTCTTTAAGAGTGGAGTTACGTTAGCTAATGTCCAATCCTCGAGCTCTATACCCTGGTTTAGAGAGGCTTGAAAAAGAACTACAAGGATTGGGGACAGTTCATTGATTAGTGCTTTTAATAACCTAGCAGGCAATTCACCTGGGTCAGTAGCTTTGTTTATTTTTATTTTTTTTAGGAGTGAATGTATACCTATCTTGTCTACAGTTATGTCACCTATGTCTTCCATTTTATTTAAATTTATTAAAACTTCCTTGTCGCCTGAGGCAGAAAATGATGATGCAAAATATGTGTTAAGGGTATAAGCTTTAGTCTCATTATCATTATAGGTTTTATTATTTGAGCCTTTTAGTGTGGCTATTTCTGTAGGTTCCATTTTTTTTAGATTTGATAAAGGACCATAAGTTTTTATTGTTATCTTTAGAAATTACATTGTTTATATATTCATTTTGGAAGTTTCGTCTAAGTTTTTGTGTGCAGTGTTTAATCTTTAAGTACTTATTGTGTTTTTTTTAAAAATGGTAGCCTTAAATTTCTTAAATAAGTTCTCTTTTTGTTTGCATAGCTTTTTAATTTAGAATTAAACCAGCATTTTTAAAACATTTTAATTGATGTTAATTTTCTTAGAACATTCTCAATCATTATAGTTTATCGATTTGTTTTTATATCTTTCCAAATTTATTTTACTGGGCTATTTGTATTAAATTTACTTATGAAATTTTGTTGGAAGTTAGCCGCTGATTTTTGTAGTTTTATTGAATTACATTTATTCCAAATATAGAATATTCTTCTAGGTATCTTAATAATTAATATTTTAGTTTTTATTGCATTGGTGGCCCTAACAATATCATGGTCCTACAGTCCAGGAATTATTTAGCAGTCTAACAATTGTCCAAGTCTATATGTTAGGAATAAATCTAGTGTTTTATTTTTCCTGGTTGTTTTTGTTCTAGGTTTAAGATGTTTATAGTGTTTATAAAGTGTCAATTAATATCTTTATTAGTTTGATGGTTATCAATTGTATAGTTTTTCAAATTTATATCTGGAAGATTGAAATCCCCCATAATCCAATGTGCAGCAATTTTATGATTTTCTTTTATGAAATTTAATTGACTACAAAGTTTCTTCATGTATTCTAGGTTTGTATTCGGTGGTCTATATATACTGCCTACAATAAGTGGTGCTAAGTTTGGTGCAACTATTTTACAAAAACAGACTCTATATTTAAATTTGATTGTGTTGTAATTTCTTCAGCTATGATATTTGATGTGATTGCAAGCAGCACTCCTCCATAATTTTCTGGTCTATCTTTTCAAAAAATATTATAATTTCTGTTAAAACGTTCCGAATTATATATGATGGGGTTCAACCAAGTTTCAGAACAAGCAATTATGTCTGGTTCTTCTGTTTTTATAAGTAGCTCTAAATCTGGAACTTTATTTTTAATACTTTGGAAATTAATTATAAGTGTCTTGAGAATGTTTTGATTATTAGTATTATTAGATTTTTTATGGTTATTGGTATGGGTGTGTGTGGCAGGTTTCATTTTATCTAGTGGGTTATTTATAATAGGATTAGCCTAAACATTATAAGAGTTTGTGGTGATCAGGTCCCTATAGTTTAACAAATCTCAACTGAGTTGGGGCAACCCACAATGTATGCAGTGCCAAGATGCATATTTATTTCCTAGGCCTATTGCTATGTACTTTGGTGTTTTGGTATGAAGGCATACTTTGTGGTACCATTCATTGCAGGTGTCACACTGGGTAGCTCCTTGTTTGCTAGTGCATGTCTTAATACAAATTTGGCATTTAGATGATACTGGGCCTGGGTTAAGTTCTATGACGCCTGATAGGAGCAAAATTAAAATTAAGTGCTTTTGCCTATATCTACTTATTTTATGTTTCCATTGTTTGAAGGTAATTTCCTTGATTGTGCTTAGAATTGAGGTGTAGTCAGTGTGCTTTGTGCTGTGGTGGTTTATAATTATTGATATATTAATCTGATTTTTAGTATGTGTGCTGTTTGATGTTAATGCCATTAGAAGTATTGGGGTTATTACAAAGACTAAGATAAATATTCCCATTTTCGTGTTAGGATAGGTTTAAGAAGGCAAGGCTTAAGATATTACTATAATTATTATAAATCTGTTTTGTTAAAGTGTGTTTATTTGTTCAAATTTAACTATGTTCAATTAAAAGTAACTTGTAATTTATAAATTTATATATTATGAATTCTGCACCTAGTATTCTAAGTTATTTGGAAGGTTTATTTATGCTTTAATTTTATGTAAACAACAAAAATGGCCGCCTACATAGACTATAACTATAGGGTTTAGTAATTTTAGTATGAAATATCATAGAATATACAACAAAACGTTATTAAACAGCTAAAAAAATATTATTTGGTTAATAAAGATTAATTTAGAGATTTGAAAAGGATTTAATATTATTAATTAGGAAAAATACGTGAAAACAATATGAGACTAAAAGGGGAAAAAATTTAGAGCCCTAATGTAAAAATCCTGTCAGGTGACAGTATGAGTTCACTTTTGTAAAGCATAACTCTAACAATCAAAGCTTAAATTACTCAAACAAAAATTGTTTTTAAGTAGCCCCGTGTATGGACCTTACAGATGGGAAACGAGGCGCTAACTTTTGGGGTTATTGTACCGGTTTGTTGTGTACATGTTGTTACTGGTTTTCTTTATATGTATGTATATAACTCTTGTAGGCGTTCTCTCAATACAAAACCTTGTACACAATAAACCTCTGAAGAACTTGTTTCAATAAAACAACTTTAATATTTATACTTTGAACATGAGGTTATACAATGTGGAATACACAGGCACACACTCCGTCCTTCCACCACGGAAGTTCTCCGACAACTGATCTCCCAACCTTCTTAGCCAATGGGAAGGACTCTTTCTTCCCGCGCTTTCACTCACCTGACCTATCTGTCATACAGCACGCGATACACTCGTGATGCATTAGTGACACATGTGAAAAACATGTAATTAACAAACCACAGCAACCACTGGGACTTGATGAAAATTACAAACTACTGCAGCCACTCTAATTCTTAACACGAAAGTCAGCAAACCACCTTTTAAAATAATGTCATTTAAAGATATTACTCAGCGATAAGTTCACAACTTAATGAAAAACATAATCAATAGCCCTCCCCGTAATAAAATTTCTTACTCCGTGTTGTGATCAACAGCTGTTTTAATTATCGCAAACGTGGAACGTGTTAATTTACATTGTGTTTAAAATCTATATTTTGTCGCGAGAGAGTCTTTACTGTAAAACATGTCATATGGTTAATCCAACCATTGCAAGTCTGAGTCAATTTTTTTTATGAAGACGAATTTTAAAACAAGTTTATTTAAAAGTTTTTTGTTTTTAATATTATATTTTGACTTACACGTTAACATAAACTATAAAGAAAGAGTTAAATTTGTTTGGTTACCACCCTACGAAAAATTGGTTAAGTTTTCTGATAATTAGAGTAAATGACCCGAACCAAAACAATATGTGTCCAAAATATTAAACAGGTCTAGGTGGTTTCTCAAATGAAAACTGTCTGAACATGGAAAATACAAGTAAAATGATAGACATGTGAAACCAACAACTCGCCTAAAAGTTTTTTAAATATTTAGATTATTATCATTAGTTAAAACAAGTTAATGTAAACACTTCTGAAAACAATCACGCTTTTTTAAAAAAACATACCCGAGCGAACGGTTAAGTATGTAACTCTTTTCATAACTAAAACCAAACACTTATACCCAAGTCACATACAATTTTGCTCTGAACACCAATAAAGAAAAAAATGCATACATATTCTTATGAAACTTCAAAAGTAAACTTTTATGTACATAGACTCTATTAAATATAATTGACAATTTCTTTTACCAATAATCAAAAACCTATCCCCAATAGACAAATTTTGAAAACCATAAATAACAAATGTAAGTTCATTGACACGTAAGTTTTCACAACCACCTGTTAGAATCTAGCCGAGTAGTTGGGCTATTTTAATTTCATCAGCCTGCATAATTTCGCATGTAGGTTAAACCATCTGTTCCCTTCCCTGATCAATAACACACTCGCGTCTATGAACAACATATGGCGACCAACTAGATGCCGCATCATCTAATCGCTAGTGTTTTAAGTATAAACATAAACCTGTAAATCATTACCAGTCACTTGTAATAACCCCAAGTGATACACTATAGCTTCCTAAACTTTCATTACAATTATCAACTATTTTCACATAAAAACATATTTATTTCCTCAAAATTATCCACCAATGTTAACAATTACTGACTTTAAAAATATGTTATTTCTTAACCAAAATCATAAATAGTAACGTCCTTATAAACGTGTACAAGAGATCATTTATTTTACACTTAAAATTTAGTTAAATACTAGACAACAAAACACAATTATCAGAAAACGTATTTACAAAAGTAAAAATTAATTTACAGAATAATAAAGTGAAATTACCTACTCTTACCAAAAACAACCTCTCAATATTTACAACACCTGTCGTGTGGTCGAATTACAAAACCCTACCCACTTTATCGAAGTCTATCTGATGCATGTAAACAATTTCTTCAAGTTTGAATCTTATTATTCAACAAAACTAAAAAAATGTATCGCAAAAATGCTCCAAGTACCATTTTAAAAATTACCTATTGAACACTGACACTATATGGAGAACAAGTAAATAAGAAAATAAACAACCACAAGAACCTCTTGAAGTTATAAAATATATTATAAAATGACTCCCTTAAACTTAGAAAACTGTCGGTGGTCCTTAGATGATAACAACTAGTTAAGAAAAGAAACAAACACAAGCCCACTTGAACTCATAGAATAGTACTCTACACTAGATGAGAACCTCTAATTAAGAAAAAAAACATGAAGAAAATGATTCCATTGAACTTAGAAAAGCGTCTCTGATCCTAAGAGAAGAACCTCTAAAAAAGAAAAAAAAACACACACAAGACCAATTGAACTTATAGAATAGTACTCTACACTAAGATGAGAATCTCTAGCATGAACGAAAAGACAACATAACTTATAAAACTTCCGCGATCTTAAGATGAGAATTCGTAAGTAACAAAAAACAAAAACACAAGACCCTATGAACTTATTGAATAGTACCCTACACTAAGATGAGAATCTCTAGTTAAGAAAAGAAACAAACACAAGTTCCTTGAACCTAGAAAACTGTCCCCGAAATTAAGATGAGAATCCTTAGGTAACAAAAAACAAATACACAAGACCCATTGAGCTTCAAAACTTATCCCGACACAGAGTGGCGAATCTCTAGTTAAGAAAAGAAACAAACACAATACCCTAGAAAAAATGTCGCTGGACTTAAGATAATCCCTAAGTAAGAAAAAATACAAACAAAAAGGACATCAACTTAGAAAATATTCCTGAAACGACGTAAAATATCTCCCTTGAATTTTGAAATATGTCCCTGTCCCTACGATGAGAACCTCTAAATCAGAAACAAGCAAAAAATAAGACCCCCTTGAACTTATAAAATAATGCCAATGGTAAATGAGGACATCTAATTTAAAAAAATACAACCAAAAAGACAATTGAACTTCAAAAATATCCACGACATTATATGGAGAACATTTAGTTAAGAAAATAAACAAAAAAGAACTCTTGACTTATACTCTACACTTAGATGAGAACCACTACTTTTGTTTAAAAAATACCATGAACCTACTAAAACTAATAAAATGAAGAAAGAAAACACCCTTTAACTTATAAAATAAATCACAAACATTGAGTAGAGGACCTGTAGATAAGAAAAGTAATAAACACAAAGACCCCTTGAACCTAGAAAATGTCGCTGGACTTAAGAAAACCTCTAAATAAGAAAAAATACCCAAAAAAAGGACGACAACTTAGAAAGTATTCCTGATACTAATCTGAGAATCTCTAAAGTTTACAAAATAAATTTAGTGGAAAGCCGCCTAATTAAGAAACACTACGAACAAAATAGACCTTTTTATGAAAATAGACCCCGAAACTAAGATGAGAACCACTACTTTAGTTTAAAAAATCCTTTAAAACCACTGAAAAATATTTGTTTACAAAGAAACCCACCTTAAATTTAACTGTTAAAATGGAAAAAACACCCATGTAACTGACAAAGGAAATCTTGGACGTTGGTTGGCGGACCCTAAGTAAGAAACAATAAGAACAAAAAAGAACAATCAAGTGGGTCTTTTTTTTGTTCCGATTGCTAACACTAAGATGAGATACGCTATTTTAGTTTAAAAATCCTATAAAACTACGAAAAATATTTAAAATTTACAAAGAAAACAACCTTAAATTAATCACCAACATCTGCGATTGCTCCCCATCCACACCCCTCTTCTAGTTTATATTATTGATTTTTACCTAAACCACTGCATTACTTCCCCGTGACCCCACTAATTTATTACAAAAAGCCTTAAATTAAGCGATAACATCCAATAGTTTGAACTTTTGATTTTAACCTAAACCAACGCATTTTACCCCACCTCATGACTTCCTGTACATAATTTATACCACCACACCTATACTAACATCCCACCAACAAACAGCCAACACCCGCCATTTTTTACAACCCTCATTATTTTATCTAATTAATTATAATATATACTAAATCATTCCTGATTGTTACCTATACCATCGCCTGCCCACTACTTTATTTATAATTAAATTCGCAACCAACAACACCTATCCAGCAGGGACAATCAAAACAGACTTCAACTTAGAAAATATTCCGATACTAAGATGACAACCTCTAGTTTAGAAAAAACCACGAAGAAAATGACTCTATTGATCTTAGAAAAGTGTATCTGATCCTAAGAGAAGCACCTCTAAATAAGAAAAAAAAATACCTCTTGACTTATACTCTACAGTAAGTAGAGAACCACTAATTTTGTTTTTAAAAAAACATTACAAACTGCAAAAAAAGTATTAAAATGAATAAAGAAAACACCCTTAAACTTTTAAAATAGTTCACAGACATTGGATGGTCGACCCCTAAGTAAGAAAACCACGAACAAAAGACACATTTTCATAAAATAGTACTCTAAACTAAGATGAGAACCACAAACTTTTGTTAAAAGATCATATCAAACTAATAAAAATATTTAGATTTAAAATGAAAACCGCCTTAAATTAACCGCCAAAATCCGCCGAATTTGAATTTTGACCAACGTCCGCCATTTTGTCCATCACTCCTCCTTTTGTTTTGTCTAATAAATTATAATACAACAAATAAAATCAATCAAATAGAAATACCTTGACAACCACTCAATAGTTAAATACAATGCGCAATAAATATAAATAAAATATAATATCACACGTTTTAGAAAAAAAGGGGTAAATAGCTTATACCTTTAAATACTTAATCAAATACACGTTTATTGCCCCTTAATTTTCAAATATATATTTGAATCATCCCCCCCCACCCCAAAAAAAAACAACAAAAAAAACATGTCGTATAACAACATAACACTCATAAAAATGACATCATTATCCTAATTTAGCAAATTAATAGGTTTCAATTACTTGACATAATTAAGTACACTAATTACAAAATTAACATGTCTAATTAACATAATTAATTACTGAGCGCGCGCCGCCTGTAAGGTCAAAGGTCAACTATGACGTCATCCTCCACATCCTCCACAAATTTGCTAACCAAAACTCACATTATCTACTACTTTTGACAAAGGTTAGACCTGGACCCTTTACTTCTAGTTTATTAACCTTGTCTCTAGTTACTGAAAGTTTGATTCACGATTTACTCATCTTTATAGAGTGTGCCCCAGGTTGGCATGGATTCAACTGTAACAAGACATGTAGTCTGCACTGCTTAAAGCAGAATTCATGTTATCCAAAAACTGGAGTATGTCGCGGAGGCTGTCAAGATGGATACACAGGAAACACTTGCTCTGAGAGTAAGCCTTTTAGCTTTCTATGTTGTAAATATACATTTATTAATATTTCTCTATGTTTTAACATGAAAGGTCAGAATCTAAATTATTTCAGTTAAGACACAAATCTGCTCACTTATCCTATAGACATTTTCCGAAATTAGACACAGGATGTCACGAATGTGGCTGTTTGCCTACTCTTAGCTTAAAAGAATGTAATTGGTGCTTGGGCGAAATTCCAAAATTTTCAACAATATCTCATTTGTTATGTTTTAAAATAATTTATTTTGTTGTGTACAAGTATGACAATTACCATGGATTTCTTGACAAATTACATTTTTAAAATGTATATGTAAATCATTTGACCATAAAATTTGTCTTATATTCTTGAATTCTATAATGCTAATCTCAACGAAAAATATAATTCATTATAAACTCAACATCAATATTTTGAAGCTTTTGATATTACCAAATATCTAGATTAATATAAAAATTTATATTGCTAAAAGTAGCACTAAAAGCATAACGGCTGGAAAACGTCTAAAAGTATTCTAACTTATCGTTACAGATGTATTGTTTTTTTTTCTTTTTAAATAAAAAAAAATATTTACTAATGTAGAAACACTACATTTCTAACAGATCTTGTCACATTAAAAAAAAATTCCAAAAAATTCAGAACAAGGATGCGTTATTTAGATTTTAAAAAATGGGAATGAGGAAAAATTTTCATTTATCACGGAAATCATACTTAAAATTTATATATACGATTGACAATATGTATAATATTGGATACTAAGTCTTCAAGACCACTTCATATAAAAAAAAATTAAAAATTATTTTTCACAATGAAATTTAGATTTATTCAAGTATATATATGTAACAATTCTATAATTTTGAAGAAATAACCAAGCCAGTTGCTTTTAGTTATCAAAAAATTTCCCAAAACATTTTTTAAAACTATTTAAAAGTGTGTCCTCTTCACAGGCTGTGTGTCTGGAAAGTTTGGAAAAAATTGTAATGAGATATGCAGCAAGCGATGTTTGAATGAAATGTGTAATCATGAGAACGGAACTTGCATCAGCTGTCCTCCTGGGAGATTCGGAGACAAGTGTGACATGGGTGAGACCAGTGGCGTAGCTAGGGGGGGACGGAGGGGGCGGTCCGCCCCGGGCGGCACACATTCAGAGGGCGACATTTGTGGGCATTTGAAAAATACAACTATTTCAGAAAACCGCCCTTTTTCTTTTGAAGGGGGGAAACCAAGGTGAAACAAAAATATTCGTAATTTCTAGTCTTAATTAACGGGTCGCACAACATTTGCTTGTTATAACATTGGATGTTATAACTAACGCAAAACCATTCAAACATTTTAAATCACTCAAAAAGGTATCGTTTTGTTTGAAAACTTAAGCGGTATACTTCACAGATGACGCTTTTATAAGAAAACTAAACGAAAACTCATCACCGCTGGGCCGAATAATATGTGCTATTAATATTGCCATGACAGTTTTTGCGTAGAATTTCATCATTCGCAGAATGATGTGCGAACAAGTACCTTCAAGGCATGGGGGTTTAAATATTGTGTTTAAAATACGATCAGTAATTTATATTACTGTTTCAGTTTTCAGAAAATTAAATTTATTTTGGTTTTTATTGCATTAACGTAACACACATTATTTGTGTTTTTCATTAAAATACGGTTATACCTGAAAAATTGTACGCCTTTCCAATTAAAGTAATGTGTAAATAAGTTGAATTTGTCTATTTTATTTGAAAATTATTAAGATTTATGACAAGAATATGAAACTATTCAAATTTCTTCGTTAATAAACACCACAATCAGAAGCGTAACTGGGTTTTCCGCGCAGTTGGGTAATTTTTTTGGGCGCCCTTGAAAAATGGATATAAAAAATCCATATGGTAGGAAAATACTAAATTTGAATTGATTGAAGGATTAGCCCTCTGCGCCCTTGGCAATTTCCCCAATGACAAATAGTTTTTACGCCTCTGACCACAATAGCCATAAATAATTTTGAAAAAGACATACATTAAAATTTCAAGCGTCTTGAAAAAATTGACATCTGGTGAAGTAACTAGCAAAACGAGATCAGATGCTGGAAATTTACTCAATTCAATGCAATATTTTCCTTTTCTACGTTATCTTAATTTATGGGAACCCATCATTTTTTAAATTAATGCAAACCCATTGCATGGAACAAAGAGATGTGCTAATAGAAAAATATGTTATATCAACCAAAAATAAATATAAAAAGTTGGAGATATATCAACTGAACGTGGAATTAGAAGGAAAAAAATATGAGTGGGGAAAATTACGAAGATGTGGTTCTATCTTTAGAACAAGAAGTACAACGAGAAATGTTTTTATCAATGGATGGAATTATAAAAGAACGCTTTGATGAGTTGCTTTTCCTTGCAAGAAAATATTCGTATATAATACCCTGTAACCTACTAAATGAAGCATTTGAACATCAAATAAATTACTTTAGTGACATTGATAAAGAACAGTTCAATATTGAAAGAAAAAGGACCCAGGTTTTTATTGCTGTACCTGCAATACAAGAAGAGGCATTATGTTAGAAAAACGGGGGGAAAAGGCCCCTTGATCTAATAAAATTTATTGAACAGTACAGATTGGAAAATGATGTACCCAACATTGCAATTTTGCTATGAATTTTTTTTATCAATTGCTATCAGTGTCGCTAGTTGTGAAAGAAGCTTCTCCAAACTGAAGTTGATAAAAAAAATATATTTTCGTTGCACAATGAGTGATTTAAGACTAGAAAATCTTGCAATATCGTCCATTTAACAAGATATTATAAATAATTTAAATTTTGATAGCATAATACACGATTTTTCGAAATTAAATGTATAAATATGTTTACATACTAATGTACACAATATGTTTGTTTGTAATTTTTTTTAAAAATCACTTATTTATACATAAAATATAAAAGAATAGTAATTGGTAATGTTTTTGGGTGTAAATTTGGAATATGTTTTCTTTCATAAGTGAGGGACCTGCGAACTCAGTAAATTTCTTGTGGCATTTAAAAAAGTATCGTGTATTTTATAAATGTGTATTTATAGGTATATGATCTTATGTGGCGCCTTTTAACTGCATACATAAATATGGCATGCAATGGTAAACATGTTTCCCACCTTTACTTCGTTTGAATTACAATTATATATTCATGTTTATTAATTTATAAAAACCATCATATAATCGACTAGGTGGCCGTCCATAAATGGCGTCAAGCAATTTTGGCTGATTTCTCCCCTCCCCCGTCGTAACACGTCATCTCAAAATCTTAGACAACTTCTTCAATAGGAAGTCACAAGGCTTTGACACCCCCGACCCCACCATAAAAGCCGTAGTTTCTATTTGAAAAAGTACATGTTTCAAATCAATTTTTTGTTATTTAAGTATGTTTTTAGTGTAAAGCTGCACTCTATTATGGTACACAGATTTTACATAAACGTCATTAAATAAAATGTCAGTAATCAAATAGTTAAGTGGAAATAGTATTAAAGTTGAGCGTTTTGACATGACGTCACATTTCAAGGCACTTAAAAGGACAAAATAAATGTTCTCAAGATTTTAAAAATAAACACGCGGGCGCAAATCATGGAAATTTCTACATATGGGTAAAAGTTATGACATACAATGAGGATTCAAAATAATAATTATCATTTATCAATATACAAACATGCGTAAAATCAGGGCCGCCCTAGAGTATGCTGGGCCAAAGGCAGCAAACGATTAGCGGGACCCTGGGCCCAAGGCATCATATTAGGAGCGAGACCCATGCAAACATTTTGCATTTCTACATGTATTAAAATAATGTGATTCTAAAAAAAAATTACTTAATTTACTCCTCTATAACAGCATTGACACTTGACACACCAATAATTACAGTTTTATTCATATAATTGAAAATTCTAAAACTCAAAGAAGATTTTAATAAATAGAATGTTTTGTTTTAGTATGCTAATAGACAGTTGATATATACATAACTCAACATTATAAACTATATACACTAGAGTTGGTTTGGTTGTATCTTCTACTTCCACCTTGTTTTTACAACTCACAATCACACCTTGCGAGCTTTCGTGGCTGCAAAATGGCAAAATCTTAAATAATTTCTTAATTGTCAAGATCCTTTGCAAAATCATTCTCAATTTACAAAATAGCTAAGTTACTGAGCAGATTTTGAATAATTGTTGATCGCATACAGTTTTTTTTAAAGTTTTCATTTTGAAAAGCTTCTTTCTCCGGAAGCCACAGTGACAGGAATAATCAGAAGTATTCGAAGTGCTATTTTTGAATTAGGACAGTCACAATAACGTGATTTTACTGGAAGAAACAGGATCGTTGTAGGTGACTGCAGGAAATATGGAACACAATGATCGCAATTCTTCAGCAAGTATGAAACCATCAAGATCCTTACTGTCGCAGGCTGTGACATTTTCTCTCAAGATTCATACTGCAATACAGTAGCTCATTTTTTTTAAAATGAAATTTATGAAAAGAAAATCCAACACAAGTCATGATGCATTCGTAGTTTTTCAAAGCTATTGTCCATCGATATGATTGCCATATCAGCAATTTAATTAAAAAAATATGTGCGAAATTGTGTGTGCATCTACAAATCCCTCAACTTTCCTTCATATGTAAATAGTTTTTCTTTTTCTTTTTCGCACTCTCATCTCTTTGAAAATTGGTTCAAATTCAAATTCCTTGGCAATCTCTTTTGCTATTTTTATTGCTATTGCTGTTTAAAATCAGCATCTTTTAAACGATTTCAACTATTTGCAAGTATGATCTGCCATTCTATAAACTGCAGTTGATAGAACGACAGAAATATTGTGTAATTCTTTGCTGATGTAATTAAATAGGAAATATATGTCGTACCAAAAGCTATTGAAACATTGAAATTGAAGTTCTGAAATTGTTTTCACAATGACCCTGCTTCACTTCACTCGGTTTGGATCACTACTTTGCTCTGCAACTTCAAAAGCGCATCACAGATTCCGCGATAACGCACTTCCTTCACACTTTTCACACGCCTTTTCCCATCTTGTTTCAGAAAGTGGTTTCACAAAATATATTGAACATACTTGGAAAGGATAGCCCATCTCTTTGTTGAAGCATAAAATATAACTGATTTTTTAAATTATACCAAAAAAGCATCATTGCACCAGGACAAGTTTTTGCCATATCACATAGTAACAAGTTGTAATTGTGACAGGTACGAGGGGTAAAAAATGTCTTAAGATTTAATTATTAAAGATGAACTTGTATGCCTGATTTATGCCTCTTTATGCTCGCACCATTGTCGTAACCTTGACCACGGATATCAGAAACGTCTCAGCCCAATTTTGCCAGTTCCAATAGTAAGAAACCAAGCAGGTGTTGTCCAATACTTTTTTCTACTTAAATAAAAGTAAGAAGTGCTTATGAATAACTTCAGAATATCCACCTCCTGGGCTTAATTAGCGGATTGTAAGTGACATCTGAGTCACATCTGCTCTTGGTGACTTTGGTCGAGTGTGCAATCAAATACTACTGACAATTATTTAGCTGATTTCGCTCTTACTACAATAATTTTCCTTACCTTATTTCCCACCAACGAAAAAAGCTCGTTTTGAATTCCCTTCCCCAGTGGCGTAGCTATGGGAGCGGGAGGGGGACACAATTGTAAAGTCCCCCCGGTACCCCCACTTGAGACAGGCCCTCAAATTAGATTCCGAAAAGTTTTTTACATTAAATATTACGCTACAGCCCTGTATGTGGGGCCCCCAAAGAGGTTAAGCCCCCCCGGACCACCAAACCCCTAAAAATTCCTAACTACGCCACTGCGCTTCCCCAAGCTGTAATCATAAATTTCATCAGTGTGTATACTTGGTATATGTTCTTGCAAAATCGGATCAAATTTTGCCATCAATTCACCGAGACCCAAAAATGTGTTTATTATGTGCCCTATGTAATTTATCGACTGAACTACGAAAAGACATGTTGTGCTCAGGGAGAAATTGGACAATGGATACGAGACATTGAAATACCCTATTCCAACGAGCTTTTTCCTTGTTTATTAATTTTTGAATTAGGATTTAGGGTTATTATAATATCTTATTAAATCATTGCGTTATTTTTACACTTATTTGTTTCCTTAAAATAAATATAAATATTTCTTGATACCATTGTTCTATAAAAATAAAAAAGTATAATGTAAAAGTAGTAAAAAAAGTTATTCAAAGCGCGGGGCCCTGAAAAGCGTGGGCCCAAGGCGGTTGCCTCATTCGCCTTGCCCTAAGGCCGCCCTGCTTAAATTATATACAGTGTCTCTTCGAAGCACAATGATTGAAAGTACACCTGAAAATATTACTTATACGACAAAACTTCAGGAAGCAAAAATTCCACTGAAAAATCCTGAAAACATGCAAGATATTAATCTTTACAACCGATACACCTTGCACCCACGCTTTTGCTTTTGATATATTGATATGTAATTTGGGCTTTATTCTATTTGTAACAACATGTCGGCGTCAGATAAGATAATTATGTAAACTGACATATTTTTATATTGAGTTATAGGCTTTTAAAATATATATATATATATAAACATACACACACATATATACATATATATATATATATATATATATATATATATACATAAATACATACATATATATAGTACTTTGTTTGAGTTATATTTTATATAGACCAAATTGTACGATATAATCAAGATTTTCGAGACTTTTTAAATTCAATAAAAAATTTTTTTAAATATATAAAATTCTAAAAATGTTTTCATAAAAAAATTGTGATGTAAAAAATGTTTTTAAATTTTTAAGACTTAGATTTCACATTTTCACATTTATTTCATTTTAATGTTGACCAAATTAAACAATTACGACATTGATTTATGACATTTGACGGCACCCAAATTCGTACACATAACAGCAATTAACTTTATGTGTTTTTTGTAATTAATATAAATTTGGTAAACCAATATAGCTTCATCTATTTTTGCTGTCAACTGATGTCTATTTGGGCTTGTATTGTAGTCGTTAGAGAAAAAAATCCACCTATCATTTATATATTTTCGATGAGGCCTAAGGGCAGTTAAAAATTAAACGCGGGCTGCATTGGGCCCACGGGCATTAATTCAGACACTCCTGTCTTGGGTAAATACTGAAAATAGTAAACACACGGGACATATAAAAATGTTTGTATATAACTCAGTTTGATTATGAATTAAAGATTCTCAGTGTTACATCTTTTTTTTTCCAGAAGTGGAAAGTACCACTCAAGTCTAAACATAGTATCAATGTATCTGCCTTGATCATGGTAACGTTTGTATCAAGTTTATAATAATTAATAATAGCAGTAACATTGTTGACTCATTTTATTTAAAGCAAATTTTTGTTGACGAATAATTGACTTAGAAATCATAATGTAAATATTGGTAAATTTTGGCTTTTTTACTGCTGCAGTTACGGCTTATGCACCGATACACTTGATTTTTTTAAAGTCTAATATTTTTTATTAAAAATACAATGAATAGAAAGACATTTGACTTGTTAGTTTTTTTGTTTGATCATTTTCTCATACATGTAAATGACGTTTTATTTTAACTTATTGTTTACAGATTAAATTAAAATGAACATTCCATCTGCAATACGACAACACTGAGTACTTTGATCAACGTCATAATTATAATATTAGTTAGTCGTGAATACTGACATGTAAGTCAGTGAAATAATTGATTAAAATAACAACTATTTAATATTGAGACTATGCGGCAAGATCAATAAACCAATTGTAAAACGATGAAAGTCTTGTTATTATTATTATAATTTCAAACGTTAAATTATTTGTGAAACCTTTCGCGACTTGGATATAAATCATAAGATGCTCGTAAAGTCATATTGCTATGTTCTTAAGGCCTGTCATATATTCTAAATTAACGGAAGGAGTCGATATTCATTTTCAAATATTTTTTTCACACAATCCCTTTATTTCATGCGCTTAGGTCCATACTTCAGGAGACTTCAGTTTGCTCATTTTGAAATTAACATGACGTGAATCTATCGAGATGAAAAATAGTACGTTATAAAATATTCACAATTTTTAATAAAATGCTATATTTATTAAATTGCAATGAACAATAAAAGACGATGCAGAACAAAAGTATATCTTTATCCTGCAGACTTTGCTCTTATATTGTTGGTGCTAACCAAATTGCCATGTAAGATTAATAAATGAAGAAACCATTTTATACCTGCAACAAAGTAAATCTTTTGTTTGAAAATTACTTGTTTCACCATATGTAATTATCATTATATCCTAGCTAGTATTGCTCAGCCTGATGCAATAACAACGAAATCGAAACTTGATTTATATACCAACTGAAACGAAAATTGTTAACCTCAGATTACACGGAAATGGCGATTTCTTCTGTTAATCATTAATATTTGACGTACTGCTATCAGTAATAACTTATTTATTATTAATAAATCGTCACTTTTGTAAATTTACGTAGACATGAAAGATTTTTGTCAAAATTAAAATTAAAAAAAAATTATAAGATAAAAAAAATATTTCGGATATTAGCGGATTTTATAATGTCCCCGATTGGTCTCCATTACCCCCGAGAATTACTTTTTTGTAAACCCCAAATGGGGTAATTAACTCCTGTTCGATGACTCCTGAGCTATTGTATTAGATAGTGAAGTGCCAACAAGGAGACTTTGTATTGGCTCATAAACTACAAGCCTGCATACATTGTATGTAGATAACATAAAATTCAAAGCCCTCAAACCTCTCACCCAATATATCCCGGGCTGTATTTAGACTTGATTTAAGACATTTAAGATATAAGGGCTCTTTTGAAGATCAGATTTTCTATATCAGTGACTAATATCATTTTCGGATAACTAGATTTTTTATATAAATTCCGGTGGTCCCCAAGAAGGCGGATAACCTAAGCTATAGCTTTTTTTAAGCATATAGGTAAATCTATCACTGCCTATGTCCCACTGTGATTGAAATCTGAAATTATCCAGGCTAAATCCGTACGGCTTATTTACAAAAGTCAAGTAGGCTTAACGTGACATAATGTAACATTATGAAACGGTGGCCGACAGGGTCGTTTTGTCTAATATCAGAAGCATCTAGACAAGAAAGGAAAATCTTACTACCTTTTCTCAAACTTCACGTACATCTAGAAAACTAAATTCGCCAGGCTCATTCTTGCTGGCTAGCTTATCAAAACCTAGCACATTTGAACTTTGCATAACGTACCGGTTAGCGCCGTGGACCAAAAATGATGCTATTCTCAAAGGAGCATTTATACAGAAAAAACAAAACATGTCAAATTACTTATTATCTAACTTCCCGTGAATATTAAACATTTGCCAGGCTCATTTCTTAAGTTTTACAATATTACAATAATAAGGTTGGACAACACGATATTCCTTTTTGGGCTAATGAACGGTTTTTAATTTTCTCTGACTATATTTAAAGTTCTAGTGCTGTCAACATCCCAGCCACTCTATGTCCCATGGTTCCCTAAAATCAACATTTAAAAAGTGTTCTTTAAAAGTCATTTTTAGGGGGAAAATGTCAATTAGTTGGAATTTGGTTGCGTAGTTGAGGTTGAAAATCAAAATACCTCTCTATTGAACAGAAAGAAAATTAAGGGAAATTAGTTTAGGAGTGAAAAAAGTAACATAAAAAACGCGACCTAAACAACAGAATACTATTTCTTATCTTATGCAAAAAATTATAATTTTGCCGCAGGCCAGTTACCTTTTAAGCGTTGTTTATGTTTGGCCCGCGAGCCTCACTTTTGATACCCCTTCCAGGGCCGCCGCAAGGGGGTGAATCCAGGAATTTATTCAGGGGCCCCAATGGAAGGGGGAACCCATCAGCGACGCTTGATTTTTTTTAATGCAGATGCTGTGCGCGTAGATATTTATTCGGACAATTATTCAAAGTGACATGTAACAAAACATTTTTAAAAATTTGGCTTACAACGAAAATTGACGGAAAAACTTTTCTGAACAATGAACCGCCAAAGGTGTTCCTCGGAATTTCGTGTTTTAAGTCACAGTTTTCTAAAAATAATACATTGTCAATTTACACTTTGCTGGGAACTGGTAGAAGTTCCAAAACATCATCACACCGTCACGTCTTTTTTTAAAAATGGCACTGATCGTATTTTATTCGTTGTTTTCATGGGGTTCCGGTTCAGATTCTCAATCATTTTTCGATCTCTAAACATCGAAATAATTTAAAATAAAGTATTAATTTTTTTTAAAATATTGTAAAAAGACTACTTAGTTTGTGACTAAAAAATTATATTCTGCTTTTTAATGCGAGATTCTACATTCCTGTCTGCATTTGGTCCTCATTTTTTTTCAAAAAGTTTTTTGTTCATTTTATTATTTTTAAAAAATGTCTGTTTTTGCACGTTCTTTTACCCCTTTATTGCCAACATGGCTGACCCTCGCTAGGGTCAGCAAATCACAGTTTATGGTTGGCAAGCTTATGAGGTAAATTGTGGTAGCCAGATAGACTTCTCAAAAGCATTTGACAAAGTTCACCACCTTAAATTAATTAAAAAAACTTAACTACTTTGGAATCTCAGGTCCCTTACATCACTGGATCCAAGACTTCCTTTTGGGCAGGGAGCAAACTGTAATAATTAATGGATCTAAATCTGCACCAATAAAGGTTAACTCAGGAGTTCCAGAAGGAACAACTGTGCTAGGTCCCTTACTCTTTTTATTTATATAAATGATTTAGCCAACAACATCTCAACAGCTACAAAAGTTAGGTTATTTGCTGATGATTGTATAATCTATAGAACAATTAAATCAGAACAAGATAGCAAAATTTTACAAAAGGACTTAGATGAATTGATGAAATGGGAAACTAACTGGAGTAGTATGTCTTTCCACCCAGAAAAGTGTCAACTGTTAAGAGTAACAAGGAAAAGGAAACAAATAAATTCAAAATATTACATTCATGGAAAAGAACTGACCTAAACTAAAGATGCAAAATACTTAGGAGTCTTAATAAATGAGAAACTATCATGGAATCCCCATGTCAATGAAGTTATTAAAAAATCAAACAAAACCTTAGGCATAATAAAAAGAAACTTTAACAAATGTACTAGAGATATAAAACTAAAATGCTACCTCACTTTGGTGAGATCTGTACTAGAATATGCATCTTCTGTATGGGACCCATCCACCAAAGAAAACATTGATAAACTAGAACAAATTCAAAAAAGAGCTGCCAGATTCATTACTGGAGAATATTCGAAACTGACAAGAATAACACCATTAGTTAAATCATTAAACCTTGAAACACTAGAGGATAGAAGAACCAAGAGCAAAGTAGTAATCATACATAAAGCAATTAATTCTAATTTAGAAATACAACACAAAGATAACTTAATACAACCCTCAGATAGACATAAGGATAAAAACACCTTTCTTATTCCGTATGCAAGAACAAACACATACAAGTTTTCCTTCTTCCCGTCCGGAATTCGGGCGTGGAATGGGTTGCCTGAAAGAATCCAGGAAAACCAACACTTTATCAACATTTAAATCTCTAATAAAAATGCAGGACTAAACACAAACCATAGATAAGCGTAGGACGCAATAATCTTCTGTATAGAAGGAGCGTCTATAAACAGATAAGATAAGATAGATAACCACAGTGCGAAAGTCTCGAAACCAACAATGAGTCGGCTGCCCCCCCCCCAACCGACGTTCACTCGCGTGTTGTTTTGATTTCTTCGTGCTGTAGTTTGCTTCCGTTCTTTCTCCACTTTCTTTGCACTCTCCATGAGCAAGTCTGTGGCGTATGCTACGCCGCGGGGCGTCTAGTTTTAAATAATGATTAAAGACCGCTCATTAATAAGGACCAATAATGTTTCAAAGCTTAAGTTTTGACCATCAGTTCAGAATTTCCGAAATGAGATTTCCTGGTAGTTATCAAAAATTATTGCAAATTGATTAATTTAAAAATTCTAAGCACAATTTAAAATTCTCTAGGATAAAACAGAAAAGTCTATCACAATCTACAAAAATAATTAAAGCAAGGATAAGTATGTACGGCATTTGTAAGAAAAATATTTTAAAAAACTAAATTATTATTATTATTACTGGGACTCAAATTTACACACTTACAATATCACAACAAGAACAACATACACCACGTATAGGTAAGACAGTTAAAATGAGTAAAAGCAAACTTTTTTTTATACTTTTAAATTTTGTTTATGTATATTGGTAATAGCAGAGATGCAAAAGTACACTATTTAAAGTGAATAGAACAAAGAAAAGTGGGTGAAATTAAATTCATGGATTGGACAAGTAAAGATATTTTTCATTGCACGAAAGACATCTTTCGGGCAAGAAAACTAGAAAAAACTAAGTGTAATTAAATCTTTTCCAGCTATTGAAAATTAAATTAAAACCTCAAAGGGCAAGAGGTTTTGGATAACACCGAAGTTATTATCATTTTTAAATCCCTTATATTAACTTCATCACCGTCTCAGTCGTTCTGTCGTCATCTCTCTCTGTCTTGGGTGGGCGGAAAAACAAAAGTACGAAATGACCACCTTCCCGTGAAGCCATCAAGCTGAAATTTGGCACATGGATCCGAGTCACCTACAATGCATCTTATCAAAATTTCAGATCGATAAAACGTACTGTAATAAAATTAATGCATTTTTAGTTTATCTCTATACGAGGTATGTAATTCAATTTCACAGTTTTTTATTGTTTTTTTTTAATCGTGACAGCTCAGTTCGGGCTTTTACGTGATGTACCGGGGTGCTTTTGTTTACATTTTACGTATCACGCTGAGCTCGGTCCAGCGATCGGTGACCAGACCTTTCCCCTCCCCCCCCCGGGTTAAAAGCAAAGGGCAGTTAAGACGGATTCAGTCTGTAAATATTTGTCACGTTTAAACATAATCAATACTTTTAGTTATGTCTCATATATAAGGGATTTATAGTCAAATATATTGTTTTTACGGGTTTGTTTTTAAATCTCTTATATTAACTTCACCGCCGTCTCTGTCTCTCTGTCTTGGGCGGGCGGAAAAACAAAGGTAAAAAATGACCCACTTTCCGTGAAGCCATCAAGCTGAAATTTGGCACACAAACCCGTGTCCCCTAACAATGCATCGTATCCAAATTTTAGATACATCGAACGTACCATAATTAAATTTTTGCATTTTTAGTTTATCTCTATACAAGGTATTTAATTCAATTTCACAGTTTGTTATTTTTTTCTCGTTATAGCTCAGTTCGGGCGTTGACGCGATGTACTGGGATGCTTTTGTTTACATTTTACGTGTCAGGCTGAGCTCGGTCCAGCGATGGGTGACTAGACCTTTCCCCTCTCCCCCCCCCTGGGATAAAATCAAAGTGGAGTTAAGACAGATTCAGTCTGTAAATGTTTGTCGCGATGGAAAATAATCAATACTTTAAGTTCTGTCTCCTATATAAGTGATTTATAGTAAAAAACTTTGTTTTTCCTTTTTTTCTTCTTTTTTTTTAATCCCTTATATTAACTTCACTGCCGTCTGTGTCTGTCGTTCCTCGTCAGGCGGGCGAAAAAACAAAAGTAAAATTTGACCCACTTGCCATGATGCCATCGAGCTGAAATTTGGTACATGGACCTGTATCACCTAACAATGCATATTATTAAAATTTCAGATCGATCTAACATACAGTTATTAAATTAATGCATTTTAGTTTATCTCTATACGAGGTATGTAATTCAATTTCAAAGTTTGATATTGTTGTTTTTTCCCTCGTGACAGCTCAGTTCGCGCGTTGACACGATGTACCGGCGTGCATTTATTTACATTTTGCGTGTCACGCTGAGCTCGGTCCAGCGATCGGTGACCAGACCTTTCCCCTCTCCCAACACTGGGTTATAAAGCAAAAGGGAGTTAAGACTGATTCAGTCTGTAAATATCTGTCGCGTTTGAACATAAGCAATACTTTTTAGTTATGTCTCACATATAAGGGATTTACAGTCAAAACATTGTTTTTACGGGTTTGTTTTATTAAATCCCTTATATTAACTTCACCGCCGTCGCTGTCTCTCTGTCGTGATCTCTGTCTCTCTGTCTCTCTGTCTTGGGCGGGTGGAAAAACAAAAGTTAAAAATGACCCCCTTTCCCTGAAGCCATCGAGCTGAAATTTAGCACATGGATCTGTGGCACCTAACAATGCAGTGTATCACAATTTCAGATCAATCGTACGTACCGTAATTAAATTAATGCATTTTTAGTTCATCTAAATAAAACTATATGTAGCAGTCACTATTGTTTACATTTTACGGGTCACTTGACTTCACGCCAGCCATCGATGACCACCTATCGTATTTTACCCAGGGAGAATTCACTCAGTTTAGGTCTGTAAATGTTTGTCGCGTTGGAACATAATGACTACTTTTAGTTTAGTCTCATAAATAAGGGATTTATAGTCAAAATCTTTATTTTTACGGGTTTGTTTTTTTACTATTTGTTCGTTGAGGAAGGCTTTTTGCCGAAGCGTTTGTTGCTTTGTGACCTTTGGTCTAGCCTATACATAAACTGTTTTAGTTACGTATATTTTTTTTTACTTATCTACAAGCCTAACTGCAGGCTCTCTCACATCTTGTATTAAAAAGGAAATGTCGAGATATTCTGCTTGGCTTAATTTTTTAATTTGATATTTATTTAGGTTTTATCCTTTTTACCTTTAACTTAAAACTTAAATTGAAGACGTTTAGTTGAATAGGTGCAGTGGGAACGATGTTCTCATCGACTTCACATTAAAATATCACTGTTTTCATAGAAAAAACAAAGTTTTTTTTAATTAAGCTTCACCATCTGTTCTACTGCAAATCAATAACAAATATTTATGTGTTAAAGCCCGTGCTACACGATGGCGCTGTTCTGCTCACACTTCGTGGTTAATACATTTTACTATGACTATGATTTTCTAGAATTCTAAATGAAACAGTCAGATTGCGTGAAATCATCTTAAGGCATACATTTGAAAAACCTCAACACTCTAGCAACATTTCAGTTGAAAGAAATTGTGTGTAGACATCTGATGTTTTCACACAATATTTCATCCTCTTGCGACCTAACAGACTCTCTTGATTTTATATTTCTCAGATCGATAAACAGTTGGGGTAAGTATGACTATCTATGTATCCATGCGTCCATGCGTCCACCCGCCCACCCGCCCACGTTTGAAAATAATCAATACTTTTAGTTATGTCTCATATATAAGGGATCTATAGTCAAAAACTTAATATTTACGGGCTTGTTTTATTTATTTACTTGGTGCTGCTTTTTGTGTCTGTACTCTCACCCCCCTCCCCCAAACCGTGCTTTACACTGTCTATGATGAGCAAGTCTGCGGCGTATGCTTTGCAATAAAGGTATAAAATATCGGGGCATAAACAGACATTTAAAAAATGTATTCGCTGTGGCTTGAACCCAAGACCTTGCCCTCATAAGGTAGACGTGATAACCATTACACTAAAAATCTCACGTTTTCTGTGAAGGAACAATGCAAGTGAAACGCAAGGACAATTGTTGGTCAGTTGGTCACCCCTACACTACCTACGCTTTCTAACCGTTCTAGACGCCCCGCGGCGTAGCTTACTCCGCAGACTTTACCATAGATAGTGCAAGAAAAAAAGGGGATGGTGAGAACGGACACAAACAGTAGTACGAACAAATGGGAACAACGCGAGTGAACGTTGGGGAACCACCGAAGCATTTTTGGTAGGTATTTCATACATCGCCACAATATGTAAACGAAACTTATAGCCATGAAGCCAAGTTGGAGAGCAACAACTTCTCCCATGACCGAAATATGCGACCAATAGAAACAGACAGGTGTTCGTTCGTCCGTCGATACGACGAGGACCACTCTAGTCATCCGAGGGTTTTCTGTGCGTGCGCAGATGGCTGATTAGGCCGATCCTTGCACGAAAGGTTCGGGAACAGAAGGGACAGGGGGCGAGTGCGACATCTCCTGGAGGGTTGACAGCATGGGCCTTTCGGGCTTGCCTCTTCTTTTCTGTGGCGGTAATCCGGTTTGCCTCACATGACCTGGCACCTTCGTGGATGGAAGAGCGCCAGGTGGATCGGTCCATTGCAGCTCGTTCCCACGTGTCTGGATTTATGGCAAACGCTTTCATTGAGGCTTTCAGTGTGTCTTTGAAGCGTTTC
Organism: Ampullaceana balthica; assembly: GCA_944989445.1. Lineage (NCBI taxonomy): Eukaryota > Metazoa > Mollusca > Gastropoda > Lymnaeidae > Ampullaceana > Ampullaceana balthica. The sequence continues at coordinate 110,285 of CALYLW010000947.1, read as the reverse complement.
TTTTGCCCACCGTGGGACCGCTGGCCATACTGGAGCTCACCATAAAAGATTCTCTTTGGCAGTCTCTCGTCTGGCATTCGGACAACGTGCCCTGCCCAGCGAAGCTGGGACTGCATCAGGAGGGTGAAGATGCTGGGGAGACCTGCCTTGGTCAGTACCACTGTGTCTGGAATTTTGTTCTGCCACTTTATGCCGAGAATCATATAACAAGCCTCAGGAAGATTCTAACAGACAGGTAACTGTTGAAGGAATCGTTTTAACATTGAACTAAGCTTTTTCAGTGACATGCGAAGCGGTGTTTATGTTTGCTAATAAAGGGGGAAAAAGAACAGGCATTAGCATTTTAAAAATTAAAAAAAACATATGTGGCCGCTTAGGCTTGAACCTAAGACCTTCCGCATGTCAGGCGCATGTAATAACCAATACACTAAGATACATGCACACTGTGCAGGAACATCGAAAGTGAATGTAAAAAACATTGCAGGTCTCAAGACATGCCCCCCACCACTACCTTCGCTTGCCAAACATTAACTATGTTTAGTTGACCCCAGTGAGGGTCATTCGTCATGCTCGGTTGCAGTAACTTGCAGCTTACATGGCATGGTCCCACCATGAAGAGAATTATATATATATAGATGATAAGAAAACACTATGTGGTGTTTTTAAATATTGAAAATGTAAATAATAACAATGAAATATCCAACTTGTTTTTTATTCTTTTTGCCAGACTGTGAGCCTGGAAAGTATGGCAAAGAATGTCAACAAAACTGCAGCAATCAATGTTGGAATCAGCTATGCAATACCAAGAACGGTACCTGGACCAGCTGCCCACAGGGAAAAATGGGTGACCAATGTGATAAAGGTAAGACCTAGACTTATTACTTCTTGTTATTAACCTTATCTCTACTTACTGAAACTTTAAATCACGATAATTGTTTCATCTTCATGGAATGAGCCCCAGATCGGCCTGAACTGTTTTGACCAGAAATCAAGTCATCATGCTTACTGAAAGTCGATTCCATAATCATTTAATTCATGATTATAAATTTTCACCTGGTAGGCATGCATTTAGCTGATACGTGAGTGGTTATTGGCAAAAGGCATGCCATTTAAGTAATGGCGCCTGTGTCGATGTTTGTTAAGTAAGACAAAGCTAAGACGTTTTCTGATAGTTAGCCAATAGGCTTTAAAATTGGTAAATACGATATTGCGAATAATCTCAATACTAACTATATGATGTAATGGGGTGTTTTCAAAGTTTTCAGGGCGAATGCAAAACTTTGTGATCCTTTTAATGTAATGTACCCAAAAAGATATACACCATAGTTCAAGCACAAATGTGTCTACCTTATTATATAAGTTTTCAATTTCTTAAAAAAATATTTCCTGCAGGCTTCCACGAAAACCGGAATTTTCCAATATTTAGCACATATATATGGAATTTTAATTCTTTGAAGCAATGAAAAAAAACTTTAAAAATCTTAAAGAAGACATCAGTGGCGTAGCTAGGGGGGGGCAGTGGGGGCGGTCCGCCCTTTGCGGCACTCATTAAGGGGGCAGCATTTGAAAGTACAACCATTTCCGACAACCGCCCTTTTTCTTTTGAAGGGGGAAAACCAAGGTGCAAAAAAAAATATTTGTAATTTTGAGTCTTAATTAACGGATTCGCACAACATTTTTTTGGTTACATAGTGGATATTATAACTAACGCAAAACCGTTCAAAAAATTTTAATCGCTCAAAAAGGCATCCATTTGTTTTGAAAACCAAGCGGTTTAAGTCACAGATGACTCTTTTATAAGAAAAGTACGCAAAAAACGGTAATCCTGCAGATTTTACACGTATATTATAATTTATTATTTCACAGCGAAATTTAATTTTCTCTTGAGAACTTTCGTTTTTAATTTATTAAATGCATAATTATATGTTGTATTTCAGCTATTACAGCGCTAATTTGTAAGTCTTTCTAATTTCTAAGCCATTTTTTCGGCTCTCAACAGTAAATAGTCTGATGATGATGCAACCATTTTTTAAAAATTATCACACTATATGCCCGATTGTCCGATAAGATGCCAAATGGAAATTTCTCACTTACAAACAAAGAAAATAAGAATCAAACATCTAGTAACGAAATAAAAAAAAGAATTTGTCTTTAAAATATTTATTTATCTTCTAAGAACATTAAAATAGATGAATAATACTTTTTAAAAAATATCTTCAGTCAGTAAATTTATTTTAGCATGGGTCGAGCCAGGTAAAAAACATCTGGCAGCAGTTCGCTAGGTAAACAAAATGGACGTATCGTGACCACATTATGTATTATATAGAGCCGAAAAAATGCATTTGAAATTAAAAAGACTAACAAATTAGCGCTGTAATAGCTGAAATACGACATATAATAATGCATTTAATAAATTAAAAATGTAAGTTCTCATGAGAAAATTAAATTTCGCTGTGAACTAATAAATTATAATATACGTGTAAAATCTGCAGGATTACCCAAAAAACTCATCAGGCTGGGCAAAATAATATGTGCTATTAATATCGCCACGACAGTTTGTAAGTGGAATTTTGACATTCGCAGAATGATGCGCGAACACGTACCTAAAGGCATGGTGGTTCAAATAGTGTGTTTAACTTGCAAGAAGTAATTTATATTACTGTTTTAGCTTTCAGAAATTTATTGTAAGGTAAGTTATTAAAAATTGAACTTATTTTGTTTTTATTGCATTTGAGTAGCACACATAATTTGTGTTTTTTTATTACAATACGGTTATTCATTAAACATGTTACGCCTATCCAATTAAAGTAATGTGTAAATAATTTGAATTCGTCTATTTATGGAAAATTATTAAGATTTATGACAAGAATATGTAAATATTCAAATTTCTCTGATAATAAACACCACAATAGTCATAATGATTTCGAAAAAGACATACTTTAATATTTAAATCGTATTGACATCTGAAGAAGTAACTAGGAAATCGAGATCAGATGTTTGAATTTTACTCAATTCAATGTAATCTTTTCCTTTTGTCAGTTATCTCAATTTATGGGAATCCGTCATTTTTTAAATTAATGCAAAGTCATTGCATGGAACAAAGAGATGTGCTAATACAAAATGCTGTAAAAATCAGCCAAACAATTTGTGAAAAGATGGAAATATCAACTGCACGCCGAGTTTGAAGGAGAAAAAAATATGAGTAGGGAAAATTCAGAAGACGTGGTTCTATTTTTAAATCCTTTATATTAACTCGTGGTGTCTGCGGCCGACCGACCGACCGACCTTGCTTGCTTGCTTGCTTGCTTGTCGCCAAAACTTTTGATCGATTTTTAACCCACTTGCTCGCAAGATAGTGAGCTGAAATTTTGCAGGCAGTTTCGTACCGATGATAAAAACAATGTATCAAAATTTCAGATCGATCGCATGTACCGTAATTAAATTATTGATTTTTTAGATTATTTTATTTATTCCTATGTATCATGCTATTTTTTGAGATAGAGCGTCGCGGTGCGTATTATATTGAACAACCTTTCTGTCGCGCAATAAGGTGCGTATTTTATTGACAGCTCTTTTTATAAACATATTCCTGATCGGTGCGCATTATATTAAACATGTTTTACGACACAACTGCAATTTTGTATTTCTGGATGGTCTGGCGCTGCGTATTATAATGAACATTCTTTTAATTACTTCTCGTACATAAAGGATTTATAGTCAAAAACTTGGTTTTTTACGGGTTTTTCTTATTAAATCCTTTATATTAACTCGTGGTATCTGCGGCGGACCTTGCTTGCTTGCTTGCTTGCTTGTCGCCAAAACTTTTGATCGATTTTTAACCTACTTGCTCGCAAGATAGCGAGCTGCAATTTTGCAGGCAGTTTTGTACCGATGATAAAAACAATGTATCAAAATTTCAGATCGATCGCATGTACCGTAATTAAATTATGGATTTTTTAGATTATTTTTTTATTCCTATGTATCATGCTATTTTTTGAGATAGAGCGTCGCGGTGCGTATTATATTGAACAACCTTTCTGTCGCGCAATAAGGTGCGTATTTTATTGACAGCTCTTTTTATAAACATATTCCTGATCGGTGCGTATTATATTAAACATGTATTACGACACAACTTCAATTTTGTATTTCTGGATGGTCTGGCGCTGCGTATTATAATGAACATTCTTTTAGTTACGTCTCGTACATAAAGGATTTATAGTCAAAAACTTGGTTTTTTACGGGTTTTTCTTATTAAATCATTAACTCGTGGTGTCTGCGGCCGACCGACCGACCTTGTCGCCAAAACTTATGATCGATTTTTAACCCACTTGCTCGCAAGATAGCGAGCTGAAATTTTGCAGGCAGTTTCGTACCGATGATAAAAACAATGTATCAAAATTTCAGATCGATCGCATGTACCGTAATTAAATCATTGATTTTTTAGATTATTTTATTTATTCCTATGTATCATGCTATTTTTTGAGATAGAGCGTCGCGGTGCGTATTATATTGAACAACCTTTCTGTCGCGCAATAAGGTGCGTATTTTATTGAAAGCTCTTTTTAGAAACATATTCCTGATCGGTGCGCTTTATATTAAACATGTTTTACGACACAACTAAAATTTTGTATTTCTGGATGGTCTGGCGCTGCGTATTATAATGAACATTCTTTTAATTACTTCTTGTACATAAAGGATTTATAGTCAAAAAATTGGTTTTTTACGGGTTTTTCTTATTAAATCCTTTATATTAACTCGTGGTGTCTGCGACCGCCCGCCCTTGCTTGTCACCAAAACTTTTGATAGATTTTTAACCCACTTGCTCGTAAGCTAGTAAGCTGAAATTTTGCAGGCAGTTTTGTACCGATAATAAAAACAATATATCAAAATTTCAGATCGATCGCATGTACCATAATTGAATTATTGATTTTTTAGATTATTTTATTTATTCCTATGTATCATGTTATTTTTTTTAGATAGAGTGTAAGGGTGCGCATTAAATTGAACAACCTTTCTGTCGCGCAATAAGGTGCGTATTTTATTGACAACACTTTTTATAAACATATTCCTGTTCGGTGCGCATTATATTAAACATATTTTACGACACAACTGAAATTTTGTATTTTTGGATGGTCTTGCACTGCGTATTATAATGAACATTCTTTTAGTTACTTCTCGTAAATTAAGGATTTATAGTCAAAAACTTGGTTTTTTACGGGTTTTTCAAATTACATCCTTTATATTAACTCGTGGTGTCTGCGGCTGCCCGCCCTTGCTTGTCGCAAAAACTTTTGATCGATTTTTAACCCACTTGCTCGTAAGCTAGCGAGCTGAAATTTTTCACGCAGTTTTGTATCGATAATACAATCAATGTATCAAAATTTCAGATTGATGGCACATACCGTAATTAAATTATTGATTTTTTAGATTATTTTATTTATTCCTATGTATCATGCTATTTTTTGAGATAGAGCGTCGCGGTGCGTATTATATTGAACAACCTTTCTGTTGCGCAATAAGGTGCGTATTTTATTGACAACTCTTTTTATAAACATATTCCTGATCGGTGCGCATTATATTAAACATGTTTTACGACACATTTGCAATTTTGTATTTCTGGATGGTCTGGCGCTGCGTATTATAATGAACATTCGTTTAGTTGCTTCTCGTACATAAAGGATTTATGGTGAAAAACTTGGTTTTTTACGTTTTTATAAAATTAAATCCTTTATATTAACTCGTGGTGTCTGCACCCTTGATTGCTTGATTGCTATCTAGTCGCCAAAACTTTTGATCGATTTTAACCCACTTGCTCGTAAGCTAGCGAGCTGAAATTTTGCAGGCAGTGGTGGCGATGATAAAAACTATGTATCAACATTTTAGATCGATCACATGTACTGTAATTGTAAAATTGATATTTAAGATAAATTTTTTTATAGCTATGTATCATGTTATTTTTTGAGATATTGTAAGGGTGCGGCATAATATTGAACAACCTTTATGTCCTTCAATTAGGTGCGTATTTTATTGACAACACTTTTTATAAACATATTCCTGATCGGTGCGCATTATATTAAACATGTTTTACGACACAACTGCAATTTTGTATTTTTGGATGGTCTTGCGCTGCGTATTATAATGAACATTCTTTTAGTTACGACTCATACATAAAGGATTTATAGTCAAAAACTTTGTTTTTACGTTTTTTTTAAAATTAAATCCTTTATATTAACTCGTGGTGTCTGCACCCTTGATTGCTTGGTTGCTAGCTTGACACCAAAACTTTTGATCGATTTTTAATCCACTTGCTCGTAAGCTAGCGAGCTGAAATTTTTCAGGCAGTTTTGTACCGATAATAAAATCAATGTATCAAAATTTCAGATTGATCGCACATACCGTAATTAAATTATTGATTTTTTAGATTATTTTATTTATTCCTATGTATCATGCTATTTTTTGAGATAGAGCGTCGCGGTGCGTATTATATTGAACAACCTTTCTGTTGCGCAATAAGGTGCGTATTTTATTGACAACTCTTTTTTATAAACATATTCCTGATCAGTGCGCATTATATTAAACATGTTTTACGACACAACTGCAATTTTGTATTTCTGGATGGTCTGGCGCTGCGTATTATAATGAACATTCTTTTAGTTACGTCTCGTACTTAAAGGATTTATAGTGAAAAACTTGGTTTTTAAATCCTTTATATTAACTCGTGGTGTCTGCGGCGGACCTTGCTTGCTTGTCGCCAAAACTTTTGATCGATTTTTAACCCACTTGCTCGCAAGAGAGCGAGCTGAAATTTTGCAGGCAGTTTCGTACCGATGATAAAAACAATGTATCAAAATTTCAGATCGATCGCATGTACCGTAATTAAATTATTGATTTTTTAGATTATTTTTTTTATTCCTATGTATCATGCTATTTTTTGAGATATAGCGTCGCGGTGCGTATTATATTGAACAACCTTTCTGTCGCGCAATAAGGTGCGTATTTTATTGACAGCTCTTTTTATAAACATATTCCTGATCGGTGCGTATTATATTAAACATGTTTTACGACACAACTTCAATTTTGTATTTCTGGATGGTCTGGCGCTGCGTATTATAATGAACATTCTTTTAGTTACTTCTCGTACATAAAGGATTTATAGTCAAAAACTTGGTTTTTTACGGGTTTTTCTTATTTACGTTTTTCTTTTATTAGAACAAGAAGTACAACGAGAAATGTTTTTTTTATACATTGATGGAATTATGAAAGAAAATAAAAGAAGGCTTTGATGAGTTGAATGCCCTTGCAAGAAAATATTCTTAATACCATGTAACCTACTAAATGAAGCATCTGAACATCAAATAAATTACTCTATTGACATTGATAAAGAACAGTTCAATATGGCAAGAAAAGGGATTCAGGTTTTTATGGCTGTACTGTACCTACACTACAAGGAAAGGCATTATGTTAGAAAACCGGGGGAAAAGGCCCCTTGATCTATTAAAATTTATTCAACAGTATAGATTGGAGAATTATGTACCCACACCCACCCTATCCTTTCATATATAAGCTCTTACTTTTCTCTTCTTACTTTATCCTTACTGGACTGCTTGGATTTCACCGCATCTAAGTGTTTTTTTATTATTATTTCGTGTTATTCGTTTCATGTGTGTACTATTTGTCCGTTGAGGAAGGCTCTTTGCCGAAACGTTCGCTGTTGTGTTACGTCTTGTCAGGCCTACTAATACCCTGTTTTTTATATTATAAATTTACCTAACTTTATATAGTAGTTTGTCTACGAATAAATCTTATCAAACAAAAGCTCAAAATTAACCGTTTAAAGCACCGTCTTAAGATTAATTAAAAATTAGAATTTAACAATATAATGGGACACACATAACCTGGTACTGGGAAACAATTTTTGAATTTTTAAATTATTTATTACAGAAGATTATTTTCCTTCTTAGATAACATTGAAATAAGAGCTTGAGATTTCTTTTGACTTTCATACTATTATTTTCCAAAGAAAACTGGAGATATGTTACAAGAAAAATAGTTACCTGTTAAAAATGTCATGATAAAAACAAAATTTGACACTAAACCTTGTATTTGTATACAAAATAGAATCTAAGTTTCGATTAAAAATATTATACTTTATTAATCAAGATTTAATTTGGCAGTAAAAAATTGAGTTTTAAAGGAGTTATTTTATTTTAATTTTGTTTAAAATAATATTATTATTAATTTTTTATTCTTTTTCTTTAAATACATTCATTTTAAAAAAAATAACAATCGATTGTACCTGAATAAATGCAATTAGTTTATAATTATGATAAGATAAAACCATTTGAGCTAGAATTGGGTCGGCAATGGCTGCATTGACAAAGTTAAACAAAATATGGAACAGCAAAAAACATTACCCGGCCAACAAAGCTCAGGCTTTAAATAGCTCTCATTAAAACCATTGTCCTGTACGGATGTGAGAACTGGACACTAATGGCAGCCACTGAAAGCAAGCTGCAAGCATTTGAAGACAAATGCATGAGGAAAATTCTCCAGATCTCCTATTTAGAACATAAGTCTGGGACAGAATAAACTCTATTGCGGGTCATCAAGAAACCATCATAACAACAATTAAGAGACGTAAGATGGCATGGTTCGGTCGTGTACTGCGACATGATACCATTACTAACATTATCATTCAAGGCACTGTAGAAGGGGGCCGGCGAAGAGGGCGGCAACGGAAAAGCTGGATGGTCAACATCAATGAATGGACAGGGGTGAAATTTCATGAATTATTGGCCGCCACTCAAAAAAGGCAAATGTGGAGATCGTTGTCTGTTGATGTGTCCATGCGCTCCCACCAACGACGGCAACGATCAAGGGACTGATGATGATGAAAACCATTTGCTGTTTTTAAATACTGAAAATGTCAATAAGAACTATGTAATTTCCAACTTGTTTTTTTTCTTTTGCAGACTGTCAGAGTGGAAAGTATGGCAGAGGATGTCAACAAAACTGCAGCAGTCAATGTTTGAATCAGCTCTGCAATCCCAAGAACGGTACCTGCTTTAACTGTCCACCTGGAAAAACGGGTGGCCAGTGTGACAAAGGTTAGACCTAAACATATTACTTCTTGTTATTAACCTTTCCTCAGGTTAACGAAATTATATTCATGATAACTTTGTTCATCTTTATATAATGAGACCCAGGTTTGCATGAACTGTTTCAATCAGCAATCAAGTAATCATGCTTACTGAAATTTGATTAGATGATCATTTAATTTATGATTATAGCCATCTGGTTAACATGCATTAGCTGTTATCTGAGTGGTTATGGGAAAAAGGCATGTGATCCAGTTAATGTTACCTGCATCGTTGACTGTTAAGATTTCTACCAATCTAACACGTTTTCTGAAAGTAAGCCACTAGCCTTTATGTTTGGTAAATACAACATTGCGAATTATCTCCTTACTAAATATAAGATTTAATCGAGTGATTATAAAGTTTCAGGGTGGACGCTAAAACTGTTAGCCTTAGAATGCACTAGAAAAGATATTCGCCGCATTTCAAGCACATACATTTCTACCTAAACATACAAGTTTTAATTTTCTTAAAAATTATTTCCTGAAGAATTCCGCGCCAGACTAAATTTGCCAATATTTAGCTAATGGAGCTTTAATTTTTTGAAGCAACTCAAAATATCTTTAATAAAATACATTGTCATATACATAATGTTTTGTGAAATTTATTGTTTGTATAGATTTTTCTTGGAATAAATTTAAATGAATTTAATGCTTCATCAAGTGAAATATCAACGAACTTTTACAAATGTCAAATGTTCAATGGTGTTATGTCCGCGACTAAATCTAATCAAACTGAAGCCAACTATCATAGTTTTTAGTTTACTAGCTAAACTGAATAAATGAGCATTTACAAATATATTATTAGCACACAAAAAACCTGGTGCTGGCAAAGATTATCGAATTGTATAATGATTTATTAAATAATATTACTTTCCCATTCAGGTACCTTTCAAACGAAAGCTAAACTTTCATTACATTTCCAAAAAAATCCGACCGTCATATGTTACATGTTCTTCGAAAACTGGAGATAGGTTACTAGAAATATAATTACTACTTAAAATGTCATGATAAAAGAAATAAAAATACAAAACCATGTTTACTTGATAGAATCAAAGTTTTGATAAAAGGCATTATACTTTATTAATCAAGATTTAATTTGGCAGTAAAAAAATTGAGCTTTAAAGGTGCTTTTTTATTTATTATTTATTGAATTATTATTATTTATTTTCAATACTTTAAGTAATTTAATTTCTAGTACATTAATTTTTTCTGCAAACGACTATAGCGAGTACCCGAATAATTGGAATTATTTTATTTATAATTATGATACCATAACTACATTGGCTGTTTTTTCAATATTGAAAATGTAAATAATCAATAAAATCAAACACAAATATGTCAACCTAAACATACACGTTTTCCTTTTATTAAAAAAATTCCTACATGATTCCGCTCAAGCCGTAAGTTGCCTATACTTAGCTTTTGGAATTTTACTCTTTTAAAGAAAACAAATAATGTCAAAATATCTGGTAGATAACATTGACACATGCAATATTTTTAATACCATTTAATTTTCGGAAATATTTCTCTTACAAAGTACTCAAGCACAGGATTGACTTCAATTAAGTTTAATAGTTAATCAATATGAATAAAAATAATTAAAAAACAAATTTCTAATTTCCAATGCGATTATCTGCTCTACCAAATCTTATCAAACAAAAGCTCAAAATCATATTGTTTAAGGTTCTGACTAAACATTTATATATTAGTATTTAAGAATATAATTAGCACACACATAAGCTGGTGCTGGAAAAGATTATCGAGTTTGCAAATTTTTTATTACAGATTGTTGGTGTTTAGATAACGTGTAAAAAAAGTTGCACAATATTTTTATTTTTGAACTTTTGTTCTTTTTATATTTGAAGAAAAATCCGACCGATATATAAATTACTTTGAAAACTGTAGATACGGTACTAGAAAAAAGAATTATATACATAATTAATGATGAAATATACATCGGCACTATACATTGTATACACCATATAATCAAAGTTTCGACCTCTAAGAAAATAGCATGAAACAGACAAGATTTACTTCAACAAAAGCTACCCATCATCAAATTAATTGACAATATCAAATTCTCTTTAATTTTCTTTCGTCTTATCTTTGCCACTTTAAACTATGTTTTCTTCAAAATGTCCAGTCAAATCATATATCATACGGTGCCTCATGTCAGTGGACATGAAGTCAAGATATATATATATATATATATATATATATATATATATATATATATATATATATATATATATATATATATATTTATATATAGATTGATAGATAGATTGATAGATAGATATTGATATCTAGAGATAATGTATTTTTATGTCACTATATGATCTTCACTCAAAAAATCCAAAGAAACGTATCCAGACAGCTAAAGAATGTATAATAAAAGTAATTAAATAGATTTTTCACCTTTAAATTATAACTAAGTTGTCAAAGTGTTTACTAAAATGCATTTGATAAGTAGATTTGTGTGGTATAAATAAGTCGATTCTCATAATCCCTTCACATTATTTGGAATCTGGTTTCTTGTCATATTTTAGTTTGTAAAAATTAATTAAAAAATTGTAAAGTTCATAATTATTTATTTCTTCTTCGTTTTAAATTAAAAGCGGTTAAATTAAAATACTTTAAAAATAATCCTAAAATACAATTTGTTGTATAGATCCCTATTTCATAAGGAATTAAAAATAATCAGTGTTATTTATTTTATTTTCCCAGAAATGACAAAAACCACTCTAGTCTCATCATAGTACCAAAGTATCTGTCTTGATTATGGCTGTTTGAAACAACATTAATACTAAATAATGGCAGTGAAATTGTTTGCTCATTGTATTTAAAACAAACATTCGTGGTGACAAATGATTGATTCCGTTACGACTATTTTAACATTTTTAAAATGTAGCCATTTAACTGCAGCAATAATTATTTTCGCACTGATTTATTCGCTTTCTAAAACCAAATAAAGATGGTAGAAATACAATGAATATTTGAAGAATTCCTTTTTTTTTAATTTTATTTTTTTTTAAATTTTTATTGGTGTGTTGTTTGCGTTGTTGATTTTAAAAAAATGCAATTATGTTTTTCTTTAAAGTTATCATTTATAGATTAAATTACAATTAGCATACCATCTACTAATATACCATATGAGTATTCGATGAAACGTCTTCAACAAAATATTACTTAGTGGTGCAAAAGAAAAAAAGTAAGGTCCCCTTTTGAGACCATGATGGCCGATGGGGACAAGTGCAGTAGCGTTTACAGGTTTTTTTAAAGCTACGGCAGACGAGGGATTGTGTGGCTAGCCCAATGCCAAGCCGCCTTTGCTTTACCCAACCGATGTCAGGTACCCATTCAAAGCTGGGTGAACTCGGGGAACTTTGCTAGCACCGAGACTCAAACCCGTGACTCTTGGCAGTCTCGGTACATGTAAATGTGTGAAATATGTGGTTAAAATAGCAAGCCATTATTAAGATTATGTGGCAGGCCCAAGACGTTAATTTTAGAACGATCTAAGACCTTTTATCATTATTCAAGATTTAATGTAATTAAATCATTTCGTGATTGAATATAAAGCATAAGATCCCCATATATTCATTATACAACGTCTCAAAATCCTGTAAAAGATTCTAAATTAACCACATGAGTTGAGTTTTTTTTTCAAAAATAGATTTTTACAAAATCCATATAGTTCATGTATGCCCATTGTCCATATTTCTGGGGATTTAAGCTTTCACATTTTGAAATTGTTCAGTTGAGAATCTATCCAGTAAAATACTAAACATTGTAAAAATTCAAAATATATTCTGAAACGTATATTTTTGTTAGTGTTGCACAATAAAGAGCTATAATTTGCTGTATAGAAGGAGCGTCTGTAACAGATAAGATAAGGCTATACAGAATAAAAACAACACTGTTATCTTGCATACTTTGCTCATTATAGTAATGACACTTACCCCATTGTAAGACATGATGAATAAAAGAAGAAACCATCTTTTACCTTGAACAAAAATTATCTTTTGTTTGGCAATGACTTGTTTCCAAAATATTAGCTCAAATATAACCTCTTTGAATTAAAAAAAAATTAACAAAATTCTCTCATTTTCATCTCGACACTGCAATTCTAGCTCACATATACATTACTATAAATGATGAAATAAAACGTCTTCATTATTTAGCTATTACCTAGGACGTTTCGTTTATTTATATGTGCAATGGCAAGTTAAACTAATAACAACCGAACTATTCACTTGAGCACCTAATTCGTAAATGAGCAATTCTATGGGAAAATAAAGAAATAAATACGAGAAATTGTGCGGTATAATAAAAATACATAGAACGAGATTATGCATGAGATAATAAAATAATGATGAAATAGTGAATGGGATGATGAAATACATGTACTAATTGACAAACTGTGGTATTAAACAAATAACTGCCAAAAATGAGACTTTGTACTGGCTCATAAACTGCAAGCTAGCAGACAGTGTATCTATAGTACATAAAATACAAAGATTTCACCCTCTAACACAAATTCTCCTACGTGTCTGTTGTGATTGAAATTCTGAAATTACCCAGGGTGATTCCTTACCGTTTGACTGCAAAAGTCAAGTAGATTTGACGTCATATAATGTTTCATTTCGGGACCAGTGCCAACAGAACCGTTTTTTCTTATACGAGAAGCATATAGAAAAGAAGGAAACACGAATTACTTCTTCTCAAACTTCACATACAGCTAGGAAACTGAAATTTTCCAGGATCATTCGTGAAAACCATGACATTTGAACTTTGCATAGTGTACATTTGGAGCTGTGGATCCATAACGATGTTTTTCTTATATGAAAAATTAATACTGAAAAAAACATGGTTACTTACTTATTATCAAACTTCCCAAATACTATATAGTAATGATCAAAATGTTTCAGGCGCATTCTTTAAGGTTTAATGCTATAATAAGGTAGGGGATTTAAAATGATGTACCTTTTGCGGCCAGAGACCCGTGTTTAGCTTTTCTCTAACTACATTTCAAAGTTCTAGTGCTGTAGATACCGTCAACATCCCTGCCACTTTCGGTCAGGTGGCTTCCAAAAATCAACAATAAAATAAAGTGTTCTTAAAAATTCATAGTTGGCGCTATAACATACAAAAATTGGCTTTTAAGGGGGCAGGGAGGGTACATCATGATTGTACATCAAATCATACATTAAAGTTGGTAAAGAAAGTTTCCCGAAACGCGAAAGAAAATTGATGAAACGTATTAAAGAAGAAACAAAAGGATAAACAACGAAATACCATTTATGAATTGATATCCTAATTTACGAAGGCACAAGCATATTACAAAAAAAAATAATAATTTAATATATTATAATTTTAAAAAACCCGTAAAAAAACAAATTTGTGACTATAAATACTTTATATATGAGACATAACAAAGACTGGGCCACGGGCCAAACGCAGCCCAAGCTTAATTTTAATTGGCATTTGCATCGTCTTAAATAATTAATTGACTGATATATTATTTTTGTAACCAAATTATATTTATAAGAAAAGTCGAAATTGTGTACTGTTTTGAGTACGTCAAATGATGGAAAACATATAAGACGTTCATTGTTTACCAATGACTAGACCTTCAGAGTCCTTAAGACCAAAAAAGATGAACATATTTATTTGGTTTCGTTTAATCTGTTGTCAATAACATTAAATTACAATGCAAAAATATCTTTGTGCCCCTATCATGATTGCAAAGAAAAGTGGACAAGCAACACTTGTCCGTAACAAAGTCAATAAAGTGGGTATCAAAACTTTTAAAGTATCATTCTCCAACAATTTCTTCGTGCAAAATATCTTACATTTATCTTGTCATTAAGCCAGTGATAAAATCTGTAATCTCTATTCACTGTAAAGCCATGTGTCACCACAAGGTTTATTACTTCTTTCTGACATCCAAGAAGAACACGAAGATGTTTTGTATCACAATGATGTAATATTGCTCAGTTGGTGAGTGTACTTCAGCGCTCCTACACACTTAAAAAAGAAATTCGGCAATTCGTGGGAAAAAAATAACAAAAAATTCTACAACTATCTCATCTTACTTGGCTGTCTTATTTTTCATTTTTGTATGTGAAAAAACAAAAGTTTTTTAAGTGCACATTGCAGAGGTAAGCCATATTCACATATCAAGGCCTTTGGGAACAAATTTCAACCTTTTCAAAGGCAACTGTCTCAAATGCTTTCTAATACCACACTTTTCCCCTCACTACAGGAAATCATGACTCGTTTTCCAGAAAAAAACTTCAACGAGCAAAAGCAATGGTAAGTTGCAGATATTATTTCCATGGCTGATAAATTTCAAAGACACTTTCAGGACTTTACTACTACTGAAAAGGAAATCATGTTTTTTCTTCACCTATCTCTTTGGACCCTGAAGATGCTTCAGGCCATCTCCAAGTGGAATTCATTGATTTTCAAAGTGATGCTGAATGTTGCAGCATAAAAAACAGCTTTGTGACTTTGATTTTTACCGTCATCTGGATTAAGACAGTTTCCCAGAATTTTAAACATTGATATGAAAACACCCATCTGCTTTGGCGAGACATACTTGTGTGAGCAGACATTGTCAGATATTTATTTTAACAAGAACCGTTTGAGGATGAGACTAAGGGATTCACCTGCATGATATCATACGCATAAATTCATTTGCATTGAGCCTTACTTCACATATTTCTGCAATAAAATCTTCTCATCGCAATTTTCTTTTTTTGTGTTTATCATCTTAATCCGACCTCCGCAAGTTTTTTCGTTATGTAATATTTCCCTCCTTGAAAAAAGTTTGGACACTATTGGATTAGATATTAAATTATTGTACCCTTTTGGAAGAGAGAAAACTTTTTTCAGTAAGCTCACTACAATTTACTTGACATATAATCTATCATAAGTTCGTTATTTAGATAGATGTAACATAATTTTACACGTTAGGAATTTTTAACCCTTAACGTCTGACATCATGTTCTTCTACACTGCGTATTTTTGTTAAGGGCTTGCACATACCATTCTTTTTTTCTTCTATCCTCTGGATTAGTTTTCTTTTCTTGATAAAAGAAAGCTATATTTAAACAATTGCTAAACGACACTAATTAATAGGACTAAAAAGTTATATAATAAAAAAGACCCCGTAAAAACAAAGTTTTTGACTATAAATCCCTTACATATGAGAAAGAACTTAAGGTATTGATCCTGTTCCAACGCGACAAACATTTACAGCCTGAAACTGAGTCAATTCCACCTGGTTAAAGCACGAGATGTGTTCAACGCTGGTTGGCGTGAAGTCAAGTGAACCGTAAAATGTAAACAATAGCGACGGCTACATTTAGTTTTATATAGATAAACTAAAAATGCATTAATTTAATTAAGGTACGTTCAATCGATCTGAAATTTCGATACGATGCATTGTTAGGTGACACAAGTATATGTGCCAAATTTTAGCTCGATGGCATCACGGAAAAAGGGTCATTTTTGACGTTTGTTTTTCCGCTCGCCCGACGACGAACGACAGAGAGAGACGGCGGTGAAGTTAATATAAGGGATTTAATAAATCAAACCCGTTAAAACAAAGTTTTTGACAGTAAATCCCTTATATATGAGTCATAATTAAAAGTATTGATCATCTTCAAACGCGACAAACATTTACAGACTGTATCTGCCTTAACTCCTGCTGTATAACCGGGAGGGGGGGGTGGTGGTAGAGGTGAAAGGTCTAGTCACCGATCTCAGCGTGACACGTAAAATGTAAACAAAAGCACGCTGGTACGTCGATGGGTCGCGTCAACGCGTCAACTCAAACTCTCACTAGGGAAAAAAACAATAATAAACAGTGAATTTTAATTACACACGTTATATTATGATAAACTGAAAATGTCGTAATTTTATTATGGTACGTTCGATCGATCTGAAATTTTGATATGATGCATTGTTAGGTGAGTCGGATCCGTGTGCCAAATTTCAGCTCGATCGGATCGCAGGAAGTGGGACATTTTTTACTTTTGTTTTTCCGCCCGACCGACGTACGAAGACAGATAAGATTTCAAAGTTAATATAACGGATTTAATAAAACAAACCCGTAAAAACAATTTTTTTGACTATAACTCCCTTATATATGAGACATAACTAACAGTATTGATTATTTTCAAACGAGACAAACATTTACAGACTGAATCAGTCGTAACTCAACTTTGCCTCATAACCCTAAGGGGGGTATGTGGGGGGGGGGAGGGGGATAGTCTGGTCACCGATCGCTTGACCGAGCTCAGCGTCACACGTAAAATGTAAACAAAAGCACGCCGATACTTCGATGGGTCACGTCAAAGTGTCAACTCAAACTGTCCCGTGGGAAAAAAAAACAATAAGAAACATTGAATTTGAATTACATACGTTATATTAGGATAAACTAAAAATGCATTAATTTAATTATGGTTCGTTCGATCGATCTGAAATTTTGATACGATGCATTGTTAGGTGAGACGGGTCCGTGTGCCAAATTTCAGTTTAATGGCTTTACGGCAACTGGGTCATTTTTTATTTTTGTTTTTCCGCCCGCCCGCCCAAGACAGGCAGAGAGAGAGAGATGACGACAGAGACGGCAGTGAAGTTAATATAAGGGATTTAAAAAGGGATAAGTTTTGACAATAATTTCAAGAATTCCTGAATGGGAGTTCTTGTTAGTTATCAAATAATTTATATAATCAACGTGATTAATTTAAAAATATGAAACCCAATTTAAACACATTTTATGATAAAACTGAGAGGTCTATTGGCATCCTTCCGTCTCGCGAGACGATGGTGCATCACCGTTGAGTTGGGTTGCATTTCCTCGAGTGGCTATGCAGTCCTACCCTGGAGTGACTGTCTTTACCACAGCTTTTACACACGATTTCTGTGCTTCCAAATGTTTTGGCCTTTCTCCTAGCTCTTCTGTCTGTAACCTCCTCCATCCTTGGCTCCTCGGCTACTATGACGCCCTCTTTGACAACTGTGCGCCACGTAGATCGGTCCTCACATTCCAGCTAGCGATTCGAAGGGCTTGGGTAATCTTTTTATGTTTTATATTGCTTGGTGCAGGGGTTTATGGCCCACTTTTGGAGTAGAACTGTAATCTCCACACACCTAGTGGAGAAGGCAGGCCACGACGGGATAGCACCTATTTGACTGGGGGCTGCCCAGTTGGAGGCGGGCGGTAGCTGGCAAGTGAGACTTTGGTATAGTCTCTCCCACCATCGGTAGCGGCCCCTGGCGCCTAGCTCTACGTCAAAAGGGTCTATCACAATCGTCAATAAGAACAGAGGTGCAGGTAAGTCAGCAAAAAATAAGTAAGAAAGGTAACAAAACTCAATAAGTAGCATTACTGAGACTAGAATTTACACACTTACTTTTCAATATCACAAAGAGAAAAACATTCACAACGTCTATACACACCAGTTATAATGAGTTTTAAAAACATTTTGTAACGTTCTTTAAATCACCTTTACATTTATTGGTTACATTAGTGAGGCAAGTACACAAAGTTTCATGCGAATAGGACAGAGAAAAGTGGGTGAAATTAAATTTTTGGATAGGACATGGACAGAGATTTATTCATTGCGTGAAGCGACATTGAGGACAGGCTCTTCCAGAGAAAAAGAAACTAGCCAATAGAAGTTTTGGTTAAATCTTGCCTAGCTGTCGTTGAAACTAACCGTTGAGATTTACGGTATGGCTGATTTTTTTTAGTAATTTGATATTTATTTATGTTTTATCGTTTGTACCATTAACTTAAAACTTAAACTGATGACGTAAAGATTTTTAACCGCTGTTGGGCCATGAAACTCTTTCCCAGCGGAAAGGGGGGAAGGGGGTAGTAGGTGTGCTCATCGACTTTACGTTTAAAATATTATCGTTTTCATCGTAAAAACAAGGTTTTTTATTACGGCTACACCATCTGTTCTGGTGCTATTCCATAAAACGTATTTATGTGTTTAAGCCCGTTTCACACTGCATGTTCTACTCTCACTTGGTGGCTAATACCGCTATATACACTACTAGAGGTGTACCGAGTATGACTTTTTTGCCGAGCGCCGAGTACCAAGTAGTGGCAGATAAGTTTCGCCGATACCGAGTACCGATACCGAGTACCGTCAAACCTCTCATAACGAGCAACTCTTATACGAGCACCTCTCATAACGACTTTTTCGTATAACGAGAAGATTTACCGAGTGGCGCCCCTTTTTTGCTGGTACTGATACCGAGTACTGATATCGAGTACTTGATGAAAAATATTAACTTTGAAAAGATAAATATTCAATTGCATGCGTAATTAGAGATTATTTTTAATAAAATGTTAACACAAAATTTTATTTTTAGGATTTATAGTTTTAAAGTTATGAATTTTTAAAGTGTGGTTCATTTTGTCACAATCCCCTAGCCATCGCCACATCTATCATGACCTATATATGACCCATGACAAAGCGAAATCTTCTCGATAAAAAATGTACAAAAATAAATTAGAAACTCCTTTTGAACTTTTGAACCTTTAACTTTGACACATTTATTTAATTCTAACCAATAGTAAAATGGCTTTTTCACACGGCCACTTCTCATGAATAAAAAATGAGAACAAAGCAGTAGTAATAGAGTCAAAATTAGGTTGAAGGATGAATGGTTGCCAATGACAAGTGTGCACACGGTACGTTTTGTTACTCCATACGAAACGAAATGTTTTAGACATGAGATTCTGCGTGCATCTTTGCCATTTGAGCAAATTCTGTAATATTTCGGCATCGGCATCACTTACGCGGCCGATTGCTGAGTATCTCCGAGTATACGAAAATCGGCCGATGCCGAGTAGCCGAACCGAGAATCGGGTCAGTCCTATACACTACTATGATAAAATGAGTTTTAATATTTTTTCAGAATTATTAAGGCAACCGTCACATTTTGTGAACCCATCTTAAGGCATACACTTGAAGAAACTCACCCATTGAAACAAGAAATCAGATAGAAGAAATTGTCCTGCGTGTAAACATAATTTTTTAAAAACAATATTTCATTTTGTTCCGATCTAATAGACTTTCTTGTTTCATTGCTTTCAAAGATTGATAAGCATATTTGGGGTAAGTATGAAAATATCTCGCGCTCTATTTGTACGAATATACCTTAAAAGTTTATTTTATATCTTTATCTGTATAAGGATCTATGACATTAATGCCAATACTTAGAAGCGTAATCTAGAAACATCTTAAATATAAATTTAACCCGTATCCTCGCTGGTATAGTAGATACTAAACCAAAATAAAAGTAAATGATGCAAGTTTTCACCCGTATGGTCATTTCTACATTGGAAGTATCAATAGAAATATATAAACAAAAATACGATGACGTGAAACAGGAGATGATTGAGTATATGTAATTGGTTTTGTCAATTTGTATGGGGCTTCAACGGATGCTTTATTTTGTGATCGACAACATGGATGATCTACGCAGTTAACTGGCCTCACAAATATTTGGTAGTCACATCGCCGGGGCTTCACAGGAGCTCCATAGACTCTGACTTATTGATGGACTGGTCAGTTAGATTGTCTCGTGAGAGTAGCTTGAGTGGCTCGTGGTTAAATTCATGTGACCTTCAGCCTGATGTTAACGTGACGCAAGGGGGAACACTTGATTTCATTGGCGCATGTTTCAGTGTCACAGTGCAAGAATCTCTCTCTCTCTCTCTCTCTCTCTCTCTCTCTCTCTCTCTCTCTTTCTTTCTTCTAGCTTGCGCTGATTTAAGGACTTCGGATTGCTGTATCGCATTAATTAGATCTTGCGGCAGCTGGAATGTTCTTTGTTTTGATATTCTAACAGGTTTAATAATTGTTTCAATTAAATATTCCTGAAACCCAGTGTTACATTAACAGAATTTAAAAAATATTTTTAAGGCATTCTTTTGTAATTGTTTCCTTTTATCATTTTTAAAACACCACCAAATATGTATCAACAAATAATGTATTGTTTCGTATTTTTAAAAGATTTCTGCCATGGCGAAAAGTCTGCGTTTCTTTTTAATTATGAAGGTGATCTGTTACAGCATCATGTCGGCGTCAGCTGCAGGTAGACAAATAATTTACACCTGAATGTTCGGTTTTCATTTATTTTTCTATCCAAACATGCTTATATTAAAATAACATTAAATAATGTGTGATGATATTATGAGTAATTTTTAATTATTGTGTGACATGGATCTCCTATACAGATTATGTTATACTAGGTTGTGCTGCGGCACCGTGGCGCCTGCGGCGCCCACCTTTTTTAAAAGCCCAACTAACTTGTCCTTGTATGATAAATACTTAATATTTCTGAAATGTACACGAAGTACTTATATAATATTATTTTACAGTGTTAATCACCACACGATTTTTAACCTAATTTACAAACCAGCGCACCAAATTACTGCACGAAAAAATAACTCTTTTAGTCAGTCAGCACTGTTTACAACACAAATGCTGACGTCAAAGGTTTTTGCGTTGTTTGGTTAATGTTAATCTGGAAACCAAAATGATTATGATTTTTAAGTCTTTATTTTCAATTTTTTTAAAAACAGAGTGATGTCCCTTGGCATTAGGCCACCGTCATACATAATTGAGGGTTAATATATAATATATATGATTCTAATTATTGTGTGACATTGCTCTCCTATAAAGATAACATTACAATATTGTGTGACATTGCTCTCCTATAAAAAGGCCTGAATTAACCATTAGGCAAACAAGGCACGCGCCTAGGGCACCAAGCGTTTGGTGGGCACCAGAATTCCTCAAGAAAATTGTGCAGTGTCCCGTTAGCCACGCGTAACTGACATGACATTAGCAAATCGCAAATGTAATTATAAATCACACAATATTTTACCTTGGTTACACAACCTTGTGGTTTAATACCTCCAACCCAGTTATTTTTATTTTTTTAACTACTTTTGTACAAGGTTTTTTTTGTGTGTGATATTGTTTTACTTTTTAAAGGCTATCTTTGTCACACGACTAATTCACTTCCATTTTGGTCTGCTAGTGATTAACTGTCAGCATCATTATGGTACCTTTGATAAAGTTTGTCGTTTTTATGATGGAGAAAAAATAACAAGATATTGTTCTCAAAAAGTAGGAGTCAATAATCTTCTGTGTAGAAGAAGCGCCTGTAACATAAGATAAGAAGATAAATGTCTTGTAAGGCACGAAAGCAAATGATGAGCTGTACAGAAGAGAATGGTTATTGTATTGACCATCCACGGGATCTGTGTAGTGCTTTGTTTGTAAAATGTTTGCGTCTAAAGGTTCCGCAAGTTTTGCTGATAAAAATGGGTTCAGTGACTGGAAAAATATCATTCAACTTGATAATCATTAACAATGCGCCAATCATAAAGAATTCATGCTAATATACCAAGCTCGTCCACAAGTCTCGGGACTATTATGAAAACTAGAAGAGAAAATAAATTAAAGGTAACGCTAATGTGAACATGTTTTGAGGCAAGCAGTAGCGGTTATTTGTACTATTGCTGAGCGTGGTGTGGCTTTTAGAGCGACAAATGAAATATTTGGATCTTTACAAAATGAAAATCATCTAGATTGTTGGAGTTGGTCAGTCAGTTTCATTCATGTTTAGCAACACACATTGTGAAATTTGAAAATTCTGGAAAATGAATCTTTCTTATTTATCCAAAAACTATAGGTGAAGAACTAATTGAAATCATGTCCCAAAAGTCCATGAAATAATTATACATGAAGTAAAGGCGTCCGGTTGTTTCTGCTTGTCAGTAAACTCAACACCCGATATTTCTTATATAGAACTGTTAAGCGCTCTTCTTCGATTTGTTGTAGATGGAGAGCCCATTGAGAGCATTTTAACACATTTTTATTAAATCAATTTCAATCCTGTTAGTTTGTCTGTTCTCAATTTTTCAAATCTGCCAACGTAAAATTAAAACATTTATGATGGTCCTAGAGATCTCAAAATTTTACTACAGATAGATCTTGGATGACAATGCATTCTATCATAATTTCAGATCGTATATTGCGCATATTTTTAACATTACTGGTTACGAGCTGTTCGCTGAGCGCTCTTTTTCTCATTTGAAACATTACAAAATCAAAGTAGATCAACAATGAAACAGTAACTGCTTGATTCCTTATATCTGCTGATGATTGAGGCAGATTTGTTGCGCAAAATTCACTTTGATAATGCACTCAAAATATTTGCCAGATGCAAATCTAGAAAAAAGAACTTTAAAATGCAAATGTGTGCTCTCTCTGACTTTCTCAACTATCACGTTTTGTATATGATAACAAAATTAATTTAACTACAATAATACCTTAGTGTTAGGGATCAGCCGGATATGGTTTTTTACTATTTTCCGAATCCGGGTAGTTTGGCCCTAATATTGGATATCTCCACATTTAAGTGTAAGAGCTAATAGGGTGTACTTTACTACTTTAAATCAAGTATTTCATATTATTTATTAAAATATTTATTATCCTACAAATGAAGAGTATCTGCTATCGAAGTTGTTACATTGGCAAAGTCAACGATGAACATTTTACAATGAATTGAATGAACGAACTTGAAGAATTTCAACGAACTGTGTAGTGTGTACCAAGCGAACATTGTTGTACTGAGTGTGTAGTGTGATGTACATGAAGTCGTGACCTAGAACAATAATAAAACTGTTCTTTTATTCAGACAATTGAAGTTTAATATGATGTTATTTAACTTAGTTTGTTATCTTATGTAGTAAAGAAATATCTATGCCTGTAACTTTTTAACTTAATATATTTTTCTCGTATTGAAATTGATTCTTTTACTATATTTTGAGTAGATTTCAATGATTTGAATGGATCAACGCTTGTTAATTTGTTTATTTTGTTATATATGCATAATTTAATGTATAACTTAATTTGTTACTTAACTTATTTTGTATAATTATTATATTCACAAAAGACCAGAGGTTTAAAATTATAAGACAGAATAAGATATAACATGTAAGACAAGCAACATTTTTATTTATAAGTTCACAAATCAAATCATAATTGCAACTGCCATTTAAAGCTCAACCGGGGAAAAAAAACAACAATGAATATAACATTTATTAAAATGATATAACTTATATCATATAAGTAAAATGTTTACATTTGAATACTGAATTGAAAGTATTGAAAGATTGACTGCTGTCAACGTACTAGTCCATGACAAAGAAAAAAAAACGAAAGCCAACTCTCAGCCTGTCTCAGTTTCAAAGGCTCCTGTTTAACTATATTTAAAATTTTACAAATTAACTTTAAATTAATATTTTAAAAATAAAATTAACATTTTGTAACATAAAATGAATATATCAGCTATAACAATAAAAATAATTTAATGACATGAGTAAATAAAATAGTTACTATTTAGTAAATTCCGATTAAACTTTATGTCGTTGAAGAAAATTCTTGTTAAATGTAATGATTTCAGGTTATTGTTTTTTTTTACTTTTTAATACTTTTTATATATTTGTTTATAAACTAATTAATATTAATTTAATTTAATTGTAAAAATTCTTTATTACATTGATATCCGGATACTATTCGGATCTGCCATAGATATTTGCCGAATCCGGATAGCGGCTAAAATCCCGGTATTTGGTCCTGATATCCGGCATTCTGAATATTCGGCTGTCCCCTACATAGTGTAGATTTGATATGATTGATCATTGTACAAACATATGTGTAAACAAATGTTTTTGGATATTTTCGTTTTTTTGCATAACCTTTTACAGTGGTCAGTGGATGATCATGGACCCGCACAGAAGGGGGCACCCATGTGGGTTTGTGCCATGGACGCCAAAATGGCTTAATCCAGCCCTGTCTATAGAGATAACATTATATTATAGTGTGATATTGCTCTCCTCTAAAGATAATATTATATTAATAGTGTATTACCCGTCAAAAATGACAGAAGTTTTCAGCTGAAATCTATTTATTTTGAAAAAAATGCAATTTTTTTAGGGCGCCTATGGCACCCACCTTTTTCAAAAGCCCAACTAACTTGTCCTTGTTTGATAAATACGAAACATTAAACTTTCTGAAATGCACACAAAGTATTTTATAATAGGGCTTGTAGGGCGCCTAAGGCGCCCATTTTATTTTTTGATTTTATAATTAACCATCAGCAAATCCTCTTTTTAAATCCATTATATTAACTTCGCAGCCGTCTCATCATCTCATCATCTCATCATCTCATGGGCTGGGCGGGCGGACAAAGAAAAGTCGGAAATGACCCACTTTCCGTGATTCGATCGAGCTGAAATTTGGCACACTGACCCGTCTGACCTAACAATGCATCGTATCAAAATTTCAGATCGATCGAACGTACCGTAATTAAATTAATGCATTTTTAGTTTATCCTTATATGAGCTATGTAATTCAAATTCACTATTTGTTATTGTTTTTTTTGCCACGTGAAAGTTTGAGCTGACGCATTGAGGCGACCCAACGAAGCGACGGGGTGCTTTTGTTTACATTTTACGTGTCACGCTGAGCTCGGTCAAGCGAATCGGTGACCATACTTTTCCCCTCTCCCCCTCCCACCCACCCCTCCCCCCCTAGGGTTATGAAGCAAACTTGAGTTAAGACAGATTCAGTCTGTAAATGTTTGAAAATAATCAATACTGTTAGTTATGTCTCATATATAAGGGATTTATAGTCAAAAACTTTGTTTTTACGGGTTTGTTTTATTAAATCCCTTATATTAACTTCGCGGCCGTCTCTGTCTGTCTCTATGTCGTCATCTCATCATCTCATGGACGGGCGGAAAAACAAAAGTCGAAAATGAGCCACTTCCAGTGATCCGATCAAGCTGAAATTTGGCACACGGACCCGACTCACCTAACAATGCATCGTATCAAAATTTCAGATCGATTGATCGTACCGTAATTAAATTAATGCATTTTTAGTTTATCCTTATATGAGGTATGTAATTCAAATTCACTGTTTGTTATTGTTTTTTTCTTCCACTTCCACGTGAGTTTGAGTTGACGCCGACCGTCGTGCCGACACCCCCTCACATCCCACCCCCATTTATTAAAGACAAGGGACATCACTCGGTGTCAGTCTGTAAATGTTTGAAAATAATCAATACTGTTAGTTATGACTCATATATAAGGGATTTATAGTCAAAAACATTGTTTTTACGGGTTTGTTTTATTACGGGTTTGTTTTATTAAATCCCTTATATTAACTTCGCGGCCGTCTCATCATCTCTGTCTTGGGCTGGGCGGGCGGAAAAAGAAAAGTCGAAAATGACCCACTTCCAGTGATTCGATCAAGCTGAAATTTGGCACACGGACCCGTCTGACCTAACAATGCATTGTATCAAAATTTCAGATCGATCGAACGTACCGTAATTATATTAATGCATTTTTAGTTTATCCTTATATGAGGTATGTAATTCAAATTCATGGTTTGTTATTGTTTTTTTTCCACTTGAGTTTGAGTTGACGCTTAGACGTCGACCGTCGTGCCGACACCCCCTGGTGACCCATCCCCCGTTAAAAGACAGGGGACATCACTCGGTGTCAGTCAGTAAATATTTGTGGCGTTGAAACATAATCAATACTTTTAATTATGACTAAAATATAAGTGATTTATAGTAGAAAACTTTGTTTTTGCGGGTTTGTTTTATTAAATCCCTTATATTAACCTCGCGGCCGTCTCATCATCTCATGGGCGGGCGGAAAAACAAAAGTCGAAAATGACCCACTTCCCGTGATTCGATCGAGCTGAAATTTGGCGCACTGACCCGTCTGACCTAACAATGCATCGTCTCAAAATTTCAGATCGATCGAACGTACCGTAATTAAATTAATGCATTTTTTAGTTTATCCTTATATGAGGTATGTAATTCAAATTCACGGTTTGTTATTGTTTTTTTCCCACGTGAAATTTGAGTTGACGCATTGAGGCGATCCATCGAAGCGACGGGGTGCTTTTGTTTACATTTTACGTGTCACGCTGAGCTCGGTCAAGCGAATCTGTGAACAGACTTTTCCCCTCTCCCCCTCCCACCCACCCCTCCCCCCCCTAGGGTTATGAAGCAAATTTGAGTTAAGACAGATTCAGTCTGTAAATTTTTTAAAATAATCAATACTGTTAGTTATGTCTCATATATAAGGGATTTATAGTCAAAACCTTTGTTTTTACGGGTTTGTTTTATTACATTGTTCTTTTTTTCCAAAATTACAATATGAGCTAAATTAATGACGTCATATAATATTATTTACAGCGCATCTTTAATTTGCACACCTTTTGATACATTGTTGCAGTAATTTGGTGTGCTGCTTTCTAAAATTAGTAGCGTTACATCCACACATACATACATACATACATACATACAGATGACGGCAATTATGTATATTGATTGTGTGACATTGCTCTCCTATCAAGATAACATGATAATATTGTGTGTACTTGCATCTCCTATAAAGAAAATTTTATATTATTGTGTGACATTGCGCTGATATAAATGATTTTGTTATATTATTGTGTGACATTGTTCTCCTATAAGGATGACGATTGTTTAGTTTAAAGCTTATGGTCACTCTCCAGCAGATTGTTCTACTAAGGGATGGTTTGGATCATACTGCAAGTTTAAATGTCACTGTGACCCAGCTAATGCTTGTGGTGGTGATGGATTTTGTTCTAAGTGTGAAGAGGGGTGGTTTGGACCAGCTTGTCAATATGGTAACAGAGTATCAAGTTCTTAACTTTTTCTTTAGTTATGTTATCTAATATATCAAAAAATAAATGTGTTCCACTCAGAAATAAACAAATAAGATTCCTAGCTTACATTAACTTTAAAGTTGGTTGCTTTATATTAAAATCGTCAGATTTTTTTAAATGTCAGAAGCGTCTTGAATAAATATTATATAAACAATTAAAGACGAAACATTTCTAGCTTTTTATTTTTATGGCTTATTTAATCCTGCACTTAAATATAAAATCTTAACGACTTCTTTCTAGGAGCTGATAGTTATTTGAAGCAAATAAAATATTTGTATCATATAGTATGCAACATTTTCCCCATCAAAGCAATTAGAAAAATTCGTTTACTTTTCAGTTTCATTTACATATATTTTGGAACACAATTAAGCTTAATATTGTTTTTTTATTAAAAATAAATTGTATCTCTATTTCACTATTTTTTTTTACATCAACGTGTATATAGCGGTTTATTATATCAACGTGTATATAGCGGATTATTACATCAAAGTGTATATATCCGTTAATTACAGCAACGTGTATATGGCGGTTTAATACATCAACGTGTATATAGCGGTTTATTAAATCAACGTGTATATGGCGGTTTATTACATAAAAGTGCATATATTGGTTTATTACATCAACGTGTATATGGCGGTTTATTACATCAACGTTTATATAGCGGTTTATGACATCAACGTGTATATAGCTGTTTATTTTATCAATGTGTATATATCGGTTTATTACAGCAACGTGTATATGGCGGTTTATTAAAGCAACGTGTATATAGCGGTTTATTACATTACTTACTGAAACTTGAATTGAATGAAATTACAGTTGACCTCTTCAGAACTGGACTTGTAACACCTGCATTGGCCAAAACCAGCGATGGCATGTGTGAATCATTCAATAATCCCCTAATTATCACATGGGAAAATTCATTTTTCGTCACCTGGTTCAGACTTAAATTCAGAGAAGAAATTCAAGAAATTCCAGGTATCAATACTTAACATATTTTGCGTTTTGATCAATTCCCTCTGCCTTTTTCTTCAATGTTGTCCATAAAAAAAGTTAACAAAGGGGGAGGTTAAAAAAACGTTGAAAGTTGCAGACAATGATAGAGAGAGAATATGGACGGACAGAGAAACAAACAGAAAGTAAGTCTGATAGACGGATAGATAGATAGATCGATAGATAGATAGATAGATAGATAGATAGATAGATAGATAGATAGATAGATAGATAGATAGATAGATAGATAGATAGATAGATAGATAGACAGATAGATAGATAGACAGATAGACAGATAGACTGATAGACAGATAGACAGATAGACAGATAGACTGATAGATAGACTGATAGATAGATAGATAGATAGATAGATAGATAGATAGATAGATAGATAGATAGATAGATAGATGGATGGATAGATAGATAGATAGATAGATAGATAGATAGATAGATAGATAGATAGACAGACAGACAGACAGACAGACAGACAGATAGACAGATAGATAGACAGATAGACAGATAGACAGATAGACAGATAGACTGATAGACTGATAGATAGATAGACTGATAGATAGACTGATAGATAGACTGATAGATAGATAGATAGATATATAGATAGATAGATAGATAGATAGATAGATAGATAGATAGATAGATAGATAGATAGATAGATAGATAGATAGATAGATAGATAGATAGATAGATAGATAGATAGATATAGATAGATAGATAGATAGATAGATAGATAGATAGATAGATAGATAGATAGATAGATAGATAGATAGATAGATAGATAGATAGATAGATAGATAGATAGATAGATAGATAGATAGATAGATAGATAGATAGATAGATAGATAGATAGATAGATAGATAGATAGATAGATAGATAGATAGATAGATAGATAGATAGATAGATAGATAGATAGATAGATAGATAGATAGATAGATAGATAGATAGATAGATAGATAGATAGATAGATAGATAGATAGATAGATAGATAGATAGATAGATAGATAGATAGATAGATAGATAGATAGATAGATAGATAGATAGATAGATAGATAGATAGATAGATAGATAGATAGATAGATAGATAGATAGATAGATAGATAGATAGATAGATAGATAGATAGATAGATAGATAGATAGATAGATAGATAGATAGATAGATAGATAGATAGATAGATAGATAGATAGATAGATAGATAGATAGATAGATAGATAGATAGATAGATAGATAGATAGATAGATAGATAGATAGATAGATAGATAGATAGATAGATAGATCCATCTGTATGGATGGATGGAGGGAGGGATGGATGGATGGATGGATGGATGGATGAAAGAATAGATGGATGGATGGATGGATGGATGGATGGATGGATGGATGGATGGATGGATGGATGGAAGGATGGAAGGATGGATGGATGAATGGATGGGTGGTTGGGAGAGTGGGTGGGTGGATGGATGGATGGATAGATAGATAGAGATGTGGATGGATTGATGGATGGAAGGATGGATGAATGGATGGATGAATGGATAGGTGGATGGATGGATGGAAGGATTGATATCGATATCTTCACAGGCATTCTAAGCCGGACCATCAGCATCAAAGACTGGCCTTCCAATGAGAATGTAATATATATTTCAAGATTTAGCAACCAAAGCCCAGCTTTGTAAAAGATTGGTCACATTTTCACATTTCCATTAATTTGAATTTGATAAGAAATTGTTTAAAAGAAAGCCCTAAAATATACATTTTCTCTTGCTTGTTTCTTGACAGACGAGAATGGCATCAAAATAGGACTGAAAGAAACGAACTCCTTCGACGGTACGGGTAAAACTTTAATGAAATGTGTTAAACAAATCTCAGCTTTTGTGGACAAAAAGACGATGGACATTTATTGTGATATGGATCTGGCTATATCACAAATCAACATAACCGGATCACAGTTGACGTCAATGTGTACCCTCCAGATCAGTGGTGGTAAGTTTGTATATTGTGAAATCGAGATGACTATAGATGAATGTTGGAATAAATGGTCATTAATTAATTTTGTCATTAATGTCATAACAATAAGAGAGTTAGAAACTTTGGTTTATTACAAGAACGGGAACAGGCGGTGCTAAAAGATATCTTATCTTATCTATACAGACGCTCCTTCCATGCAGAAGATAATTGCGTCCACAGACCATGACAGATGATCTGTTGGCAAGTGATCCAGCGTTCACAGGCCACAACTTTGTGGGTTCCACGCATTACCCAGCCGCCTAACTAGTGTTAGGTACCCATTCAGAGCTGGGTGACTCAGGGACGCCCTAGGCCCCGGGAACAAATCCTTGCCTTGACATGGATTCGAAGCCATGACCATCGGTACGCCAGTCGAGCGCGCTGCCACTCGACCACCGCGTCCCACAAGTTCAAGTTCTTGAATGAGAAGCAGTTACTATCTAAAGGGGTGCACATTTTGACCACAATTTGATTTGGACGAAGTTGCTAGGCATAAAGTCGTTCTCACGAAATGATTTCTGGTGTTATGGAGCCACCGATAAAGTTCGTCACGCTCCAGAGGAGGGGAGGGGGTGTAAGAAAGTGTGACATTTTGTGACAGGGGGAGGGGGGTCCGCCATGTTTTATATTAAATTTTAATTATTTCATTAATTAAAAAACAGTTTTTTTCTAGGAAGTGTGACGTACTTTAGGGGGGGGGGTTCCAAGATTTGTGACATTTTGTGACAGGGGGAGGGGGGGAGGTAAAAATTGTCAAAATAGCGTGACGTACTTTATGGACGGCCCCTATGCGAAAAAATGATCATTAAACTAATGTGCTATATTTACTTTCTAAGCACTGGTCATTCAATTACAAATATACCAGAGTTTAGGTATGCGATGTGTTTCGTATTTAAAACGATGAGGTAAATTTAACGAAAATATATGTATATAAAATTTTGGCATTCTTCTAGGACGCAACATTGCACTAAATCAGAGAACGTACCAGTCAAGTATGTATGAAACATTTAATTCTGTCCTCGCCGTTGATGGAAATATCAACAGTAACTTGGATGCCGGATCGTGCGCTCACACCGCATCTGGCGATGACAAGCCTAGTTGGACTTTGGAATTCCCATCAAATAGTTTGATATACCGATACGTTCTTTACAACAGACACGTTTTTGTGGGTGAGATATTTTATCATTACAATTAATATTTTTGTTAACAGTAAACTGCAAGAAATTTCAGTTATTTTTCTAAACTAACTTTTATAAAATATTGTTAGTGAAGTAATACTTGTATTTCACAAGCAAACTTCAGTTGTAATGTTTACTACATTTAACTTCAGAACGGTTACAAGGTTTCACGATTGAAGCCTACAATGCAAGTGGCAAAGAGGTGTTTAAGTTCACTGATCGGCAGGATTGTGCCGCCAAAGCTATTTATAACATTACGTCTAAATCAATTAAATCAACGATCAACAAAGTTAACATATTAGCAACTCACAGTGACAAAATCTTAACATTATGTGAAGTGGAAATATATGGAGGTAAGCTTGCATTATATAACATGAATATTTTAAAAGGTCAAAGTATATGCTATAATAACATACCTATTATTAAAAGACTAAAAAGGAAGATAATATAAAATTAATTCACCTAAAATGTGAAATATATGAAGTTAAATTGTATTGAATTAAAACATCATATTTTACCATTAGGGGAATATTGTAACAAAGATATTGAAGTTTATAATACAGAGCTGCTTTAAAAGTTATACGTATTAAAAATTATTCCTGCTGTTTTAAAATGTTCCTGCTCTCTAAAAAAGTTGTTTTTTTAAACTGTCCTCTGAAACAATGCGTTCACCTATATTCTTAGCATATATCTTATCTTTTATTGACGCAGCTACTTTACAGCAGATTATTGTTACCTACACTTATTCATGGTATTTTAGTAGTCTTGCATACTATTAGTTTTAAATTGCAACCCATTCTACACCAGAATTCCAGACCGGACGAACGGGATTTGACTTATTCACGGAATGAGATTTTAGTTTATCCTTGCGTTGTATTACTCAGTTGGAATTGAGTGACCTATGCATAATGTCTAATTTTCTCTTGTTTCTTTTATTATCTAGTTTTTTAGGCTAAATGATGTAACTAAAACCTTTTCCCTTGTTAATTCTCAGTTATTTCCACTAATGAAATTGGCAGCTCTGTTTTGAATTTCTTTCAGTTAATTTATGTTTTTGGGTGTAGTATTCCATTCCGAAGATATATGTTCTAGAATAGGTATCACCAATGTAAAATAGCTTTTTAAATTGTATATTCTTATTAGCAGACCCGTCATGCGTTGCAACGATCTCAGTAAAAAGTAAAAATTATAGATAAAAAAAGGAATTACATGAAGGGTCAGCGGGCCCATCAGTTTAACATATAAAGTTTAAAAAAACGGTTCATTTCAATCAACTTCATAACACATATAAAAATATATGTATCTATATTTCTCAATATCGTGTAAAATTGAATGCGGAATACAATATTAAAATTGTGTAAAAACAAATTTAGGCACCTAGCCCCGAGGAAATGGACATTAGGTGTTCAGTGCCCTATATTAATTTAATACAGGCTCATACGTTTTTATATACCGAGTTTGGTCAAAATCCAGTTCTTTTCTCATTATCTATTACTTAAACTAATTTATATATATATAGATATTTTAAAAAAAATACATTAAGGGGCCCCCATTCAATTCAAGATGCACATTTTGAAAACATGTTCATTTAAATTCAGTTTCATCATGGATATATTTCTCAAGATCGTTAAAAACTGAGTGAGAAATAATATCTTAGAATATTCACAAAATACATTTGGGGCCCCTGGCCCATTCGATGTAAGATGTAAATTTCAAAATGCTGTTCATTTTAATTCAGTCTCATCATGGATTTATTTCTCAAGATCGTTAAAAATAGAATGGGAAATAATATCTCAAACGTATACGAAAAAATACATTTGGGGCCCCCGGCCCTGAACAATTGAACATTAGAAGTGCAGTGACCTTTGTTATTTTAATATGGACTACCAAGTTTTTATATACAAAGTTTGGTTAAGATCCATTCATTTACTAAGTAGCTCACGCATAAACTAATTTTTATATAGCTCATATTAACATAAAACGACATTAAGGGCCCCAGGGCCCATTTAGGGGCCGTCTATAAAGTACGTCACGCTATTTTTGACCATTTTTGACCCCCCTCCCCCCCTGTCACAAACTGTCACAAATCTCTGGACCCCCCCCCCTAAAGTACGTCACACTTTCGAAATTTTTTTTTAATTAACGCCTAATTTAAATATTTAATTTAATACTTAAATTACACTATTAAACTGTATTAAAATATAAAATTTCCAATTAAAAGTAGGGATGTACCAGATTCAAAATTTTGAAATCCTGCCGGAGCTGAATTTGGCCGGATTTATGAAGTGAAATCCGGCTGGCACCGAAATTAGATTTCTTAAAATGGCCGGATTCCTGATTTGCCGGAGCCATTATGAATATATATATAAATTAGGAATCTACCGGCCAGCCGGATTTATAAAGTGAAACCTGCCGGAGTCGAAGCCAGAGCCGGGTTTTTTTTAAATAGATGGATTCCGGATTTGCGGAGCTGGACCCGAAATCCCGTACACCCCCACTTAAAAGAACTATCATATTATTAAAGTGACTTTAATAGTAGAATAATTAATTAGCAACAGTTGTCAGAGTTATTCAATGAAATAGTAACTCAATCTAGATCAAATTTGAAAAGAAAAATTGCAAAAATTACACTTGACAATTGTATAATACACATAATTTCTCTGCTAACTTTTCATTTACAATGACTGAGGTTAAGTTTTAGATAATCTTCCGATTATGCAATCTATTGACACAGGATAATAAGTAGATTAGTGAAACTTGACCTCACCCAGAGATTAAATAATACAAAGAAAACAAAACAATTTGACTTTAAAAAAAGACTAGATTGACAAATTATGTGACCAACTCTTGTGGTATATTGAATCTGTTTATTATGGTCCTATGAATTATGTTTCATTCAAAAATATTCACATCATCTTACAACGGTGAAATGAAGTTTTCATTCATAGTTACGAAGTTACGACTGACATCATTCTTTCACCATCATCGTTTCCTGGAAGGATAATTGCAGACAGATCAACTCGTCCTCATCTAGCCACTCAACAGCCTCTGTATGTGCATTTTCTCTTCTGGCAATAACTGCCATAGGTTCTCTTTGCCTTCTAGAAGTGATTTTCAAAGGACGGATGCTTTTTATCTGAGTTGATTCTGGAACAGTTTGGATGGGCACATGCTCCTGAGCCCGAGCTCTGTATTGTCCTGTTTGTTTTTTCAAAATTGTTTGTGAGGCTAAATATATGTGACCTACTTTGCAAAGTAGATCAAATAAGCTGGTAATGATATGGTTGTACTTTGACAACTCCTGTTGATCTTGAAATAATGTCATCAAATTTGAGAGTTTGTGCTACAATCAAGGAAGGACATTTATAAGAATCTGCATCTTTCTGAAGCTTTGAGTCCATCAACTATTTGGTTGATTGGGATTGGAGGAGGGGAAGAATCTTGAAGGTAAAACGTTGAAATATTAGCTTCGTGCTTTGTCGCAACATTTCATGTCCTGATATTTAACAATTTGAGTGAAGTATTGGCTGGAGCGAACATGATTGTCAAACCATACCCGATTCTTATATTTGTAATATTAATCCTGCTGCATCCAATTCAGATTTATGAAGAACACATTCAGGAGATACGCATTTCATGCTATTTTGACATAAAACTAATTCTAATTTTTCAAAAAAAATTGAACATTATTTTTAAAGCTATTTAAATTCTACTAAAAAAATTTAAATAAATTAGAAAAAATAATTTAAAAAAAATAAATGTGTGACATCACACATGGCCTGACCCCCCTCCCCCCTGTCACAAAGTGTCACACTTTCTTAGACCCCGCCCCCCCCCTCGGAGCGTGACGTACTTTATGGACGGCCCCTTAGTGCAATATGTCACACACACACACACACACACACACGCACGCACACACGCACACACACACGCGCACACACAGACAGACACACACACACACACACGCGAACACGCGCCCACGCGCACACGCACGCACGCACGAACGCACACACGCGCACACGCGCACACACACACACGCGCACACACAGACAGACACACACACACACACACACGCACACACACACACATGCGTTTACGCGCACACGCGCACACGCACACACACGCGCGCACGCACTCACGCACACAGACACACAGACAGACACACACACACACGCACACACGCGCACACGCGCACACGCACACACGCGCACGCACACGCACACACACACACGCATACACACATAGACACAACATACATGCATGCATACATACATACATACATACATGCATACATACATACAAACATACATACATACATACATACATACATACATACATACATACATACATACATACATACATACATACATGCATACATACATACATACATACATACATACATACATACATACATACATACATACATACATACATACATACATACATACATACATACATACATACATACATACATACATACATACATACATACACACTTTCATTTGCAAATCCCCTAATCCAGTTTCAGATCCAGAGCATGGGTCAGCGAACAGGGGTGAATTACCCCATTTGGAGTTTTTAAAAAAAGGGGAATTCGATGGGGTAATGCAGAAGTTTGGGGACATATACAATCCGTTTTATATATATTTAAAATCCATAATCTGTACGTGTATGATTGGAAGAAAAGCCCACTATTGAACCGGTTTCTTCCAGAAAACGCATAACATGCGAGTAAATTCTTTGCACTTTAGCTGATGAGACCACTGATGTTATATAGTATGTGTTTTTTTTTCATTTTTTTCTTCAAATAATTGAAGTGGAAATGTTTGGGTGAGGGGGTGTGCTCTTCTTGAATTGCGATGTCAAGGAATTCATGTATTAAATAAAGTTAATGAATATTATGATAAGGTTAATTTAAAAATTAGAAGTCTGTACACAAGCACGCACGCACGCACGCACGCATACACACACAGACACAGACACACACACACACACGCACACACGCGCACACGCGCACGCACACGCACACACACACAAGCATACACGCATACACACATACACACAACATACATGAATGCATACATGCATGCATACATGCATGCATACATACATACATGCATACATACATAAATACTTTCATTTGCAAATCCCCTAATCCAGTTTCAGATCCAGAGCATGGGTCAGCGAACAGGTGTGAATTACCCCATTTGGAGTTTTAAAAAAAAGGGGAATTCGATGGGGTAATGCAGAAGTTTGGGGACATATACAATCCGTTTTATATATATTTAAAATCCATAATCTGTACGTGTATGATTGGAAGAAAATCCCACTATTGAACAGGTTCCTTCCAGAAAACGCATAACATGGGAGTAAATTCTTTGCACTTTAGCTGATGAGACCACTGATGTTATATAGTATGTGTTTTCTACATTTTTTTCTTCAAATAATTGAAGTGGAAATGTTTGGGTGAGGGTGTGTGCTCTTCTTGAATTGCGATGTCAAGGAATTCATGTATTAAATAAAGTTAATGAATATTATGATAAGGTTAATTTAAAAATTAGAAGTCTGTATTGCTGTGTTTGTTGATGAACCGTCAGCTATGCTGGGTCATGTACGTGGTTTTTCACGTACGCAAGAGAGAGAGAGTAATCACAAATTTAAAGTTAACCACTGTCAATCTCTGTTTTTGAAACATTTGGAACCTGAATTGGAGGTCGTCATGCATGTTGTTATCCACATTGTAAATTCTTAAAGGACATGCACTGCAAACGCTACTGTTTCGTAATTATGTAAAGATGGTTAGGCTGAATATACAAACTTACCTTATCACACCTAAGTACGGTGGTTTTCACGCGGCAATGTTCTGAACAGAGCGTGGACTCTAAAACGAAACTTCAAATATTCTGCCTGGTCAAAAGCATGTTCTAGCAGAGAAGTTTACGAACATTTTTAAATCCTTTATATTAACTCGTGGTGTCTGCGGCGGACCTTGCTTGCTTGCTTGCTTGTCGCCAAAACTTTTGATCGATTTTTAACCCACTTGCTCGCAAGATAGCGAGCTGAAATTTTGCAGGCAGTTTTGTACCGATGATAAAAACAATGTATCAAAATTTCAGATCGATCGCATGTACCGTAATTAAATTATTGATTTTTTAGATTATTTTATTTATTCCTATGTATCATGCTATTTTTTGAGATAGAGCGTCGCGGTGCGTATTATATTGAACAACCTTTCTGTCGCGCAATAAGGTGCGTATTTTATTGACAGCTCTTTTTATAAACATATTCCTGATCGGTGCGCATTATATTAAACACGTTTTACGACACAACTGCAATTTTGTATTTCTGGATGGTCTGGCGCTGCGTATTATAATGAACATTCTTTTAATTACTTCTCGTACATAAAGGATTTATAGTCAAAAACTTGGTTTTTTACGGGTTTTTCTTATTCATACCTAGCTGATATTTTTGAGCATGTGATGCGTTTAACAAAGAATTTTAGGCAAGAATACATGATTATAAGCTCAGCCAGAGAAAAGATTAAATCATTAGTATTGCAGCCTTCATATTTGAGACAAAAAGCATTATCAAACAAGTCCTTTTCAAAGTTGACCTTCTACTTGGTAGAAAATGGAAATATAACTTCTAACCACATTAAGGATATTGTTATCACACATCTTATCAAGCTCAAAGCTTGTTTACTTTGCAGTCATTGATTCGCATGTCAGTTGGGTTGTAGTTCGTTTTCGATGTGACATTGCAGATATACTTGATGAGCATCAAGGGTTGGCAGAGACACATCTTGAACTTGAATCCAATAATGATGCACGAATTGAATTTGCTAACAAGACAGATCAGACACATTTTTTTATATCAAATGCTGCAAAGGTTTTCAACATAGCCCATTAGAAGGCCGTCAAAACGTTGATTCCGTTCGCAACATAGGATTTTTAACTTTAGTGAACATTACACCAAAGCTGCGAAATTGATAAGACCCTGAATTCAGCATCCAATTAGGTTTTTTTATTTCAAAGGCCCCAATTTATAAGTGATTGTGTCAAAAATGAAGCATTATCTCTTATCTCAATTTATAAATATCTATCTTATCTTATCTTATCTGTTACAGAACTGAACGTTCAAAAGATTTAAAAATGAAACCATTTTTTATACAATAATTTATAAACATTAAATTTATAATTTCAGTAAGTTGTTTCAGAAACTTTGTGTTTATCTGACTTTATTACATTATGTCTGATTTATCACTATCATAAAATGCTCTGTGCCGTTGTGCCTAAAATATTTTTTTTCACCTCAAACACAAATTATTCGTGTCGTTTTGACGTTAAAAATCCTACGCATTATCATTTTCAGATTCATTTTTAGACTCTTGCAAGGCTTCTAAAACTCACCAGATTCATTTTCGGCAGGGGCTTAGAGCCTTAGAGCCTTGGTGTTGGTGGGGGGGGGGCTTACAACAATCCCCCAAACCGGTGACCGGGGTAAAGTCAACATAAACTTTCATACTTTGGGGTGATGGGGAAACATTTTTTACCGACTCCTGAACTAAACACTCTACCTTTTTGGTGTAAGCCAATGAATGATTGTATCAATTTAATATCACATGCTTATGCTTTAAATATATTGAAATAATTAATGAAATATAAACGAACAGATCAAGCGTGTTCTTCTGGTTACTATGGACGAGAGTGTGAGCATAGGTGCAACTGTGCTGTAGAGCGAGACGAATGCTTTGTCAGCACTGGAAGCTGTCCTTCTGGATGTGCGCCAGGGTTTTACAAGGATGGCTGTAAAATAAGTAAGTTAATGTACATGAAAGTGTGTATCTTAAACCGTCCGTTGATGTGTTTATTCGTGTACATTTTAAAGAGCATCTTAATGTAAATTATGATGTGTGTATTAATCTAATTTTTAATGTGTATGTTCTAGGCTGCGACCACGGTAAATGGGGAATAAACTGCCTTAAAAAATGTGATTACCGTTGTCGTGGGGATGAATGTGACAAAGTAGACGGTCGATGTGTCAATGGCTGTGAGGCTGGCTATCTAGGAGATCGTTGTAATAAGGGTAAACTTAACCATATTAACTATGATTCCATATACAGTCAGATTTAAGTGACATATGATGGCAAATTTAAGAAGATGTACAACATAAAACCTTTCGAAATTTAACATTAAATGACAGTTTTGATTACAGATTGAAGTTTTAACACTAATTTAAATAGTGTGAGAAAATCATACAATTATCATAAAAGCGCTCGAAGTTTCATGATTATATTTTGTGTTGAAATATTCAGCACTGTATGTTCATGTGACAAGTGAACAGAGCAACTGGTATTAGCGATAAACGATTTCGTCAAATTTATATTAATGTGGCAATATTTATTGATACTATATGGTGTTTGTCGTTTTGACCATTAGCCTCTGCAGGATTCACTGTATTTTGTTAAAGAAGTTTCCTTTGTTCCTAATTTTTCCAGCAAGCCCTGATGTATAAATGTTTGATTAATTTTAACCTAACCTAACCAAAGTCAAATACGAAGGCTAAAATGTCATATTTCCGAGGATGAATAATATGATCATGATCTAAAGACGCTGTTTGTATTTTACCTTGCAAAAA
The DNA here is from genome assembly GCA_944989445.1 of Ampullaceana balthica. Taxonomy (NCBI): domain Eukaryota; kingdom Metazoa; phylum Mollusca; class Gastropoda; family Lymnaeidae; genus Ampullaceana; species Ampullaceana balthica. Next base: position 69,508 of record CALYLW010000947.1, on the reverse strand, counting down.
ATGTTTTTTTTAAATATGGGTATTTATCAGTTCCCTGTCTTTGTTTAAAGCCTGCAAACCTGGAACCTATGGTATCGACTGTAAAAGTGGTTGTCCATTAAACTGCAATGATGAACCTTGTGACAAGGGCACTGGAAATTGTTATGCCTGTAAGAATGGTTACACAGGTACCCACTGTGACCAAGGCAAGTATAATTAATTATTCGATGCACTTGAAAAATTGTATCCCAGAAACGACCCTAAACACTTTATAGCGACACCAAGTTTAAATAAGACTTAGTTTATCCAAAATATTTTCAAGCAACACTCCTGTCATTGTACCAATTATAATTAACCAGAAAAACTCATTGTAATCCGTAATTCAGCATTTACTAAACCAATCAGACACAATTACTACCAGACAGTAGCAACACTACTCGCATTACCATTTGTCTACATTAGATTTCACCAATATTTCTAGCTTTAAGTTTATCCTTGTTATAGAATGCCGCGCTGGTTGGTATGGATACGACTGTAGTGAGTTATGCAACTTGAACTGTGGCGGTAAGAAGTTATGTCATCCTGTAAATGGCACCTGCTACGATGGATGTGAAGATGGATACAAAGGCGAAAAGTGCTCTGAACGTAAGGAATTTGCCTTCATGCTCAGAATATATTATAATGCATGGAAACATATTTAATCAAATGTAAAGAAGAACACTGTGATTGTTGCAAAATTTTCCTAGTGGCGACAGCAATATTGGGACGTAAAACGTTAACTTGCCAAGCCATAAATAATGTTAGTAAGATTTCAAGCACAATTATTTTTACTTGAACACAAGGTATTATTTCATTCAAATTAGCTCCTAGGTGTGGCGCTTTTGGTAGTTTGCATAGTGGAAAATAAATAATGTAGAACGAACAATTCAGACACCTTCTCAAAGTTATCAGTAGACTATTTAATTCAATTAAAAGAAATTAACTTGTTAGTAAGATAATTCACACTATACAATCCTCTTCACAGTAATAGCTTAAAATAAGTTTGAAGTTTGTACGAGATAAATGAAAAGCGTTTTCTTTCTTATATATATATATATATATATATATATATATATATATATATATATATATATATATATATATATATATATATATAGTCGGCCCTCTCTAAGTCGAACTTAAAAGGACCCGAAAAATAAATCGGAGTTTTCGAGTTGGGGAAAATGGCCTAATAGACGCAGATTAATGAAACACAATGTTGATATTGAGAGGAGGGACAGCCATACTGGTTATAAGGCTTGACATGAAAGAAAGGCGGTGTCTGATGTTTCATATGAAAGGAAGCCAACTTGCTTTGACATACCGACACAAGCCTGTGAGTGGAGACACCTTCGCTCCCTTCCCCCACTTTACTCCCTACACAGTGCGATGTGGGAAGTAAAACTTTTCTTTTTAAAAAGTGTCACAGCATGCAGCAAAGGGACGTGAATTAGTTACCCTTCTACCAGCCACTCATTTTTCTTGTCTTAGTCATTTTTGGTACTTGTAAGAGTCGCTAAATCTTTTGTGGAATACTCTAAGTTAAGTATTTGCATCCGTTTACATGGCTCTACAGAACATATATTCAGGAACTCGGAACAAATGTCACCCCAGAATAATAACCCAAAAGCCTTGTAAAATACGACTAAGGGAGGTTGGAAGCCTAAAATGTTTGAGTTATGGAGATCTAAAATACATTATATTTATGGAATTTGGCTGGGACCTTACAATTATTTGGATACATGGAGGTTAGCATAATAAAAATAACTATATTGCATTTTTTTAATTCTCAAATTCCCCTTAAAAAGATTTATATGGGTATAAATGCATCAGGAAATTTGGATAGCGATAAATCAAACCACCCCTTCATAAAAATCACGTTATGTGTGTCGAGAAAATAGAAAGTATGTTGAATTTAAATATTACCCATCAATTTTGGTATTTCTGCTTTAATAACGCATGCTTTTCTCTATATACTATACCAGAATAACAAAGGTCTTAACGGTTACAAACTCTTATGGGCAAGTCTCAAAAAAATTTTCACATGACTCATAAAATTAAAACAATATCTTTCCATATAATTCCTTTGGTACTAGGAAAAAGCTCTCCAAAACAACCATACCATTTTATAGTCTAAGTATGAAATTAGTTGAAGACGAATAGGATATTTTTTCCAGACAGATAATATTTATGTGAATATTGATGCCTAGTGGAGGGTGGAAAATAGGGTTTATTTTTTGAAAAGTCACATGTTCCATTCACGTGAATTATAACATAAAAACCATGTTGCTTTTTTAAAAATATACTGAGTGATTGTTCTAAAAATTCACTATGTCATTGGGCTTTTTTGCTCTTTTCGTCTATTCTAGCAGTAACAATGCACTAAATTTGCAGATACCCGTTTCATTAAAATAAACTGATTATTTTTCTTTGTATTTATACTAAAGCTGTTTTGTTTTTTTGTTTTTTAATTGTAGCTTTTTCAGCTTATAAAATGACAGACTTGTTTAGGTCTTAATATAAAGCACTTCTTATGCAGGCATTTGTTTTTAAATCAAAATGGTTAATCAAAAACGTTTTCAAAGAAATTTATAGAGTTTAAAAGAAATATGCCATTTAGTTAACCGCATGATCTGCCTTTGAAGTCAGTCTTTATACCAAACTTTATTCTTGTTGTATAATATTGCTCTAAAAAATCATAACAGCTATTCACAATATGACTTATTGTTGGTGTGTTTTTTTTTCGAAAGAACACGCACTTCCTGAATCTGAGTACTTTGTATAAGTCGTATTACCCATGACATTTCTTTACACTAGATATATTTTCACCTTAAAACTTTTCAGTTTTTAAATGAAGCGTATGCCATGCAACCGAATTGATATAGAAAAATTACCATTTTTAAATGAATGTTTCATCATTTGTTAGCTCTTAAATCCCTTTTCTTATGATTACTTTTTTCTTGGGAAAAGTCTCCAAAACATTCTTTTTATTTCCAGTCTAAGAAAGATCTTATTCAAACAATTATAATATTTTTTTAATTTGCCATATATTATTTATGTGACTTGTATAAGAGTTTTTAAAATTTTGTTTTAAAGAGACACTTTGAATCGCAAGGGTTGGGCTTAAAATTTACTCTGCTGGTTTAGTTTAAGTTATAATGTTTATGCCACCCAGGATATTATTTACTCCTGCCATCACCAATGAAAATTACCTTTCAAAATGTCAGAAAGTTGCCACTCATATAAAAATAACCTTTCCATTAAATAGCTACACTCTTACGCCCGTGCATATAGCCCCTTTATATAATCCATTTTCGTCTTTAACAGTACCAAACTTTTTTTTTCAATCAATCTATTCCTTTGGGGCAGTTTATGCAGCTATCGTTCCGGAAAAAAAAATCGCGTATACTATTTAAGCACCTAGATAAATAAATCTCCAACCTAACAAACATTGACATTGTTTTCTTTACTTAACCTTTGCTTCATGCATTAAATGCTGTTCCGCGTGCATTTTCTATTTATAGATTTAATTTTGGTAATTTAATGTTATTTTCCTGCATAAAGTTGGCTGATGTATCAAAAAATCAAATCAGCTACAATATAATTTTTGTTTTCTGCGGAAGACACACTTTTCTGTTTCTAAAACAAATTTTATATTACAATAAAGAAAACAGTGTCAAGACGTAATTTCAAACAAATATAAATGGTTTAAGAAGATAACTACTGGAAGTCTTGCTAGCGGTGAAACATTAGCAGACATAGAAATTATCAATCACACGCGCGCCCACCTATCATCCCCCCCCCCACGCACACATGCACCAATAGACACCTCAACAGTTATTACCCGAAGCACATACCATGCCATCGCATTATTCAAGCAATATCCTATATATTTTTTTTAAAATGTAAAGTTTATCATTTGTCTACACATTTTTCAAACAACATACATTATTTTACGCTTTATGCATGACGTTTGTGCAGAACAAATTGATATGTTTTGAGGTATATAATATGTTTGTGAATATTGATGCCAATTGTAGGTAAGGTTTTTAGGCTCACTTGTATTATTCTAAATCTACATTTATTAATCTGTCTAGTAGCCGACGTTTAATTAAAAAAGTGTAATTAAAAATGACAGCATTGGTCAGTGGCCAATTATTGTAAAACTAGTGGAAAAGCCTGCTAAGGCTCACTGTCGTGTTCTAGGGTATTGTTGACTCACAAGGCTTGAACTCAATGAACCAGAACACCATTAGATGAATCTATCATTTATTTACAACAGGAATCATCCAATAAATAATCCAACACTGTCGTTCATACACACCAAACCGTCCCTCTAGCCTTTGTTCTATTTACGTCATCTACCCCACACTACGTCATACTAAAACATGTGTTAACAATAGTGCGCACCGGCGCAACATTCTAACATTAACATTACCAAGGCGGTAAAACCCCATTATACTATAACAATTCCCTGACATATCCCCCCTCTTCACTTTAGATTTAACTCACGGAGTTAAATCTATACCCTGAAATTTATAGCAATTCAAAAATGCATTCCAAAAACATAAATAGTGACATAGTGATGTTAAAATTTATCACAACAATTTTAAAAATACAATACAAAAATAACAATGTGAATCGTGAAAACTGGAGAAAAAAAAATATTCATTGAACGTCCTCTGCACTAGGCATGTGCTATTGGATAACATCTTATCCAACAGACCAACACTGCTTTTATTTACACCAGCAGATTTAATGTGTAAATAATGTGCAATACAAAACATTTGTTGCAACAATTCATTATCATTAGGACAAAAAATACAATTCTTGACATAAAACATGAGTAATGTAAAAAAAAAGCATAATAGTTTTACATTTGGGGGTAAATTTCTTTTGTCTTACCCCTAAAAAGAAAATAAAAAGTATTTATTGTTTTATGTTCCTCAGGAGTAACTTCATTTTTTAAATTTTTCATTATATTTTCATTTTCTCATCATTTCCTCACATCCACACCTCAAGTCTAGACAAACAATCTGCTATTACATTCTGTTCCCCTTTGATATATTGTACTTTGAAATTAAACTCCTGGAGTATTAATAACCACCTTGTTATTCTTGAGTTAGGTTAGGTAGCTGTTCTTAGATACTTTAAGGCCTGGTGATCGCATTGTAAAATAAAACTTGAACCCAATAAATAATATGCCAATTTTTGTACAGCCCATATTATAGCTAAACACTCTCTCTCAATAGTGGAGTATCTTGTTTCCCTATCCATTAATTTCCTACTTATGAATTTGACTGGATGTAGAGTATTATTCCTAGTTTGCAATAAGCACGCCCCTATCCCTTTCGTGGACGCGTCTGTTCTTACTATAAATTTAGATTTATTGTCTGGTAAAATTAAGATAGGCTCACTACTCAGATATTTCTGAATTACATCCAGTGTTTGTTGGCACTCACTCGTCCAACGGATATTATTTGGTTGACCTTTTTTTGTAAGGTCGGTTAAGGGTGCCGATAGCGTTGAAAAGTTAGGTATGAATTTATTGTAATAGGAGATGAGACCCACTAAACTTCTAACCTGTTTCTTAGTTGTTGGTCTCTCTATTTTCAACACTTTATGTACATTGGCATATTCTGGTTTCAGTAGTCCCCCTTCTACTCTGTGTCCCAAAAAATTAATGGATGTTTTTCCTAACTCTACCTTACTTGGTTTAACAGTAAACCCAGCTTTTGCCGTAGGGTCTTAGTATGTTTTTCCCAATCCTCTGTATGCACACATATGTCATCAAAATAAGTCTCAACATTTTCTACCTGATTGAAGATTTTTCTTATTATTCTGTTAAATGTTGCTGGGGCGGTTGATAATCCGAAGGGCATGTACTTGAATTGATATAACGCAGCTGGCCCTTGAAATGCTGTATATTCTTGGCTATCTTTGTGTAGTGGTATTTGCCAGTAACCTTTTGTTAAATCTAACTTACTAAAATAAATTGATTTTGTCATGTGGTTTAATATATCTTCTGGGTTTGGAATGACTTCCGCAATGGTTTTCGTTATACTGTTAAGTTTTCTGTAATCGACGCATGTGCGTACTGAGCCATCTTTCTTTTTAATTAATACCAAGGGTGAAGAATATGGTGATTTGGATTCTTCAATGATACCCAAATGTAACATCAACTAGATTTCTTCCTTTAATTTTTCTGTCATATGCGATGGAATGATGTAAGGTTTTAATGTTATCGGTTTATTATCAGAGAGTTCGATTTTATGTTCACCTACTGTTGTTTTTCCTGGAATCTCGGAAAACACTTCTTTAAATTCCTCCACTATCTCCTGTATTTCGTCTTTTTGTTTTCTATTTAAATCAATATTAATATCTAGCTCTGTGGTTTTTTCTTTTAAATTTATAGTTGGCACGGAAAATTCTTCCCCCTCTCCACTGTCCTCGGTTATTACTACTGCTGCCCCGCCAGGCATAATTTTATTCGTATTACCATCCACGACATTTTGTCCATTTCTTTCAAGGAATTTGATCATTCTATTGATGTGGTAAATCATTTTTCTTTTTCCCTTTTTTATCTCAACATTAAATTTTGACAACACCTTGGTCACTTCATAAGGTCCATCTGAATACAAAGCCAATTTCTTACCCTTTTTTGGCTTTAGAAGTAATACTTTGTCTCGCACTTGAATGTCTTTCTCAACTGTATGTCGATCATACTACATTTTATTCTTAACTGTCTGCTCTAATGTGTTCGCTCGTGCTTTTTCTAACCCTGTTTTTAGTTTAATTCTCAATTCAATAATGTAGTCATAAGTTGTTTTTATCCTATCTGTTGTTCTTTCACGTGTGAATAGTGTTTTCAATATTGCCATTGGCCCTCTCACCTTCCTGCCGAACATTAACTCATAAGGTGAGATTAATGTGGTTTCATTGGGGACTTCCCTATATGCGAAGAGAACCGACTGTAGTACATTATCCCAGTTTTCTAGTCCTTCCGTAGCTAATTTCCTTAACATCGACTTTAGTGTGCCATTTAGCCTTTCCACCATCCCATTGGACTGGGGATGATAAATTGACGAGTGGCTGATATTGATGTTGAGTAGTTTGCACACTTGCACGTACAGGTCAAACGAGAATTGAGGTCCGTTATCTGACAAGATTTCTCCAGGGAAACCCATTCTCGTGCAAATAGAGTATAACGCCTCACATATGTCTTCTGCTGTTACCCTCTTTAATGGTACTGCCTCAGGCCACCTGGTAGTCATATCAATTAATGTTAGGATATACATATTTTTTTTCTTCGTCATTCGTAGGGGTCCGACAATGTCTATTGCTACTTTTTTGAATTATCTGCATGTACCCAAGTTCTATAGGTTTAAATTTGCCCGGAGGCCAAGCCTTCTGACATATCAAGCATGTCTTTACATATTCCGTGATCTCCTAGTTCATATTGGGCCAAAAAAACTCTGACGAGATGAGATGTTTTGTCTTTCTGACAGACATATGTCCAGCCAGGACTGACTCATGAGCGTTTTTGAGAACAATACCTCGGCATTCTGATGGAACGATTAGTTTTTCATCAACTTTATTATTGAATTTGTTAGTAAATACTCTATATAAGTAACCGTTTATAACTTGGCATGTAATATGTCCCTGTTTTGTATGATCTACGTCATTATTCTTAGCTTTCTCCCAAAATTTGCGTAGCTCTGGGTCAATTGCTTGTTCCTCTTTCATGTTTATATTCTCCAGTACTGCTGGTATTTTTGTACGGAATTCTTCTGTTGTTACGACATTGTCTACGTCTCTCTTACTTTGTGCCCTTGTTACTACATTGCCATAGTGAAGAACCGATTCCTTATTTCCCCCCACATTTCCTATAATGAGATCCGCCACTGGATCGTCGAATAATGCAGCTAAGACTACGCCTTTCACATACTTAGTATCAATTTTTATGTATGCTGTTGGATAGTCCAGTACCTTCCCATCTATAAGTTTTAGTTTGTAGCGTCTATCTGTTATCTGATCTCTCTTTATCAATTTCTTATTACACCCGATGATGGTACACACCGTGTCCCTGAGTATGGAAACTTCCTTATCAAATAACTTTCCTTTCTCTAAATATAATTTTCCCGTGGATTTTCTATGTATGTCTTCTGCTATGTTAATATATTGCATTTCCCTTACAAATGGTCTAACTTTTTTTCTATTACTTCGTTTTGCACCCCCTCTTCCATTTGTCCCATTTTGAGATTGTAGTCATATTGAATCGTTTCTCTGCATGTTTGGAGAGTCTCTCGCGTACTCCCTCTTGTTGTAGCGTGTACCGTCTGCCTTCCTCGGTATATTTCTGTTCTAGCCTGTGTCCAAGCATTATTTCCCTGTCGTAGAGGGCAGTTATTTCTCCAATGTCCCTCTCGTCCACATATAAAACAAGCCCCTTGTCCCCTTGTTAATCTACCTTCTGCTGACTGTTGCGTTCTGGGTTCTGGATAAAAGAAGACTAAGTCTCGACTCTTGTTCACGTATACGTCAAGCCTTTATTATTCATCAATATATGTACAGCATCTGATTCAGGTACCTGACGTACTCCATTCAACAATGTCCACTCACTTTAAGTGCATACATGGACCCTCTGTCCCTAATACGCTGGACACTCGAGCCACCTCGATGTGTCACCAGCTATAACAGAGCCAACGCTCTATACTAAATGTCTAGCCCTAATAAGGGCTATGGACCTCTGCACTGGTCAATCTTCATACGTCTGTCCCTTTCCCAGTCTCACACACACTATTTATCCACAACACCGCTCTCTAACTTGCATACCGGGTGAATACAATTAACATCATTATTGACAAGTCAACTCTTGTCACGCACGCCTTGAGCCGACTCACACACTGGCTCACAACAATCTCACAACAATCATTCGCAGTGACTCTCATACCCTGACATATCCCCCCTCTTCCGTTAGATTCTACTTACGAGTAGAATCTCACAATACAACAAAGTCAGGGCATGGAATCACTGCACATTACAAATACAATAATTTAATACATCATGAATTAATATCTTTAAAAATAATTTAGTATATACAACACAGAGCAAAAAAAAATAATTTGGTCGTACTTGTATACGACTCCAATAACCCGCAAAGTCATTCGAGAAGGACAGCCGTCCTACTACCACACCTGGATTACATATTCTATATATAAATCAATGCAATAAAAAATAATATATACATGTGAAGTCTTAATGCATCTCATTATCAATAATAATTAATCTATCTATAAATACACAATTTACAATCTTGGAAAAAAACGACACAAGAAAATTTCTAGCACTTAAGAACGTGTCCACATCATCTGGCATATTACGGAGCAATCACTGCTCACTTAATTACTTTTAATAACACCTGTGTTATTAAGCTCTCTTATCCCTCCATAGGCACAATTCTAAATCTATGTATATAAATACAGCCCATCGCTCCTGCCACACAGGACTTAGTTAATTATATAACAGAGGGAGCCTATCTCCCATGCCATACAGGTCTGACTTCACCAACCTACTACTCGTACGTTATCATTATCTTTAATCTCATAGAACAACCTTCGACATCCTCCTGGTCATAGCACCACAACATATTTATTACCCAACAATTGACCATTTTTACGCTAGATTGTTTTCTATTTACCAACTGACTCTACTGGTTCCTCATATAAATTCCTTAAGATATTTATTCCAGGATTACCTCCAGCATGAGATAATGTTATAGGGATAACTACTTATCCAAACTATAGACATTTCAGCCTGAATGTATTTAACCCATTACAATCAATTATATTACAATCATGTGCATATAGTAGTCGTAATTAACATAATTCATCATAATACTCATAATCATGAACAAAATCATTATCATCATATCTCATAATTACATAAATATATATATATATATATAAATAATTACATATCCTTATAATGAAATTTTGCCCGAGGTCACCCGGAGCCAAACATTATAATAAAAAACATCAGCACGAAAATACAACCATCTCATATTTATTTACAACCATCCGTAAGTACTAACTAACATAAGTACATAATCGCTATGAAACCTTACAATCATGTTCATATAATAATAATACTGGCCCGAGGTGACTCAGACCTCAATTCCTACCCAAATTAGTCCCCATGAACAAGCAACTCTACTTGTTTTTCGACCTTCGTGACTCGGCCGAATCATAAACCTGTCCTGCGAGTCCTTGTCGGTCATGGTTTGATTTCTGCTCAGTAATTATGATTGACATTACCATATCTGTCATGATCCTATGATGTTATATCGTAGTTTGTCTGTGTCAACAACCATCTACCCGGCCGCCCTTGTCACAACTTTTAAATTTTTCTTGACCTCTCAATTTCATCTTTGTCTCCCCTCTATCCCCTGGTCGCCGTAACTCGACCGAATTTTGATGTAAATACCTAACCAATCAGCTGCCATATCTGCTTATTGCCGAGATAAAAAATCTTCAATAATGTTATCTTCACCTTTAATGTATTCAACGTTGAAATCGTATTCCTGTAACATCAAAGACCACCTGGAAACTCTTGAATTTTCAAATTTAGTCGTATTCAAATATTTTAACGCTTGGTGGTCACACTGGAGCGTAAATCTTGCCCCCATTAAATAGTAGGATAATTTCTGAATTCCCCATATTATTGCCAAGCATTCCCTCTCTATTGTTGAGTATCTAGTTTCCCTGTCAAAAAGTTTACGACTAATATATTTAACCGGGTGGAGCATATTGTCTCTCTTCTGCATCAAACATGCCCCCAATCCCTTCGTTGACGCATCTGTACGAACTATAAAGGGTTCCTTAATGTCGGGCAGAACCAAAATGGGGTTATTTTTTAAATAGTTTTGGATTGTATCCAATGATTGTTGGCATTCCTTAGTCCAACATATATTATTAGGTTTACCTTTCTTTGTAAGGTCCGTCAATGGGGCTGTTATCGTTGAAAAATTAGGTATAAATTTATTGTAATACGCTATTAGGCCAACTAGTCCCCTTACTTGTCTCTTATTTTTGGGTCGTTCTATTTCCAACACTTTGTTTATATTGTTCATGTCTGGTTTTAAGATGCCTGCTCCAATTCTATGTCCCAGAAATTCTATTGATTCTTTACCTATTTCTAACTTAGATGGTTTAATGGTGAACCCTGCCTTTTTCAGAATCTCTAAAACATCTCGAGTAACTCGTATATGTGACTCCCAGTCGTCTGTGTATACACAGATATCGTCAAAATAAGTAACTACCTCTTTTACTCCTTTGAATAATTTCTTAACAATTTTATTGAACGTTGCCGGTGCGGTTGCCAATCCGAATGGCATAAAGTTATATTGATATGCCCCGTCTGGGCCTTGAAAAGCTGTGTATTCTTTGCTTTTCTCCTCAAGAGGTATTTGCCAATATCCCTTTGTTAAGTCTAGTTTCGTAAAGTATTTGGCTTTATTCATGTGTTCTAGAAGTTTATCCTGGTTAGGTATAACTTCTGCTACTTTTTTTGTAATTGCGTTCAATTTTCTATAATCCACGCAAGTCCGAATCGATCCATCTTTTTTCTTAATTAAAACTAAGGGAGAGCAATATGGTGACTGTGATTCCTCGATTATACCTAGTTCTAACATCATACTAATCTCCTCTTTTAGACTTTGAATCATATGTATAGGTATTGCATAAGGTTTTACGTTAATGGGCTTAGAGTCTAATAATTCTATTTTGTGCGTACCCGCCGATGTTTTCCCTGGGATATCTGAAATGATTTCCTTGTACTCTTGCACCATATCGTCAACTTGTCTTTTCTGTGTCTCCGTTAATTCCTTATTAATGTCCATGCCTGAATTATCCTTGACGTTGATTAACGGAATTCGCTTAATGTCTTCACTATTTACATCTTCCTCTTCTTCTTCGGCTATCACTGTGGCACTGGCACCATTAATTGTCTTTTTATTTTTCTCTGCTGCCGATAAGTTCGCATCTGTGTTATCCATGTTATTTTCGACAAATTTTGTTAATCTGTTGAGGTGATAAACTATACGCTTATGTCCCTTCGCAATCTCTACATTAAATTTCGATAATTTTCTCGTGACGGTGAATGGACCCTCTGAATACAGAGCGAGTTTATTTCCTTTTTTAGGTTTCAACACGAGCACTTTGTCACCAATTTGTATATCTTTCTCTCTAGCCCTTTGATCATAATATTGTTTATATTTATTTGCCTTTCCTTTCGTGATTGCCTCTGTTTTATATAACCCTGATTTTATTCTGTTTTTGAGGTCTATTATATATTCATATGTTGTTTTATCTTCCTCTGTCGTATTTTCATTTGTCAGTATTTTCCTTAAAATTGACATTGGTCCTCTCACTTTTCGCCCGAAGAGGAGTTCATAAGGAGACATTGCCGTTGTCTCGTTCGGAACTTCCCGATATGCAAACAAAATTGCCGGCAAAAATCTATCCCAATTGTTGGGTTCCTCATCTGCCACTTTTCTTAACATGCTTTTTAGGGTGCCATTTAATCTTTCCACCATCCCGTTAGACTGTGGGTGGTAAATAGAAGAGTGACTGGATTTTATGTTAAACAATTCACACACCTGTTTGTACATATCGGAGGAGAACTGGGGCCCGTTATCTGACAAGATCTCTTCAGGGAATCCCATTCTAGAGAATATTGTTAATAGGGCCTCATAAACGTCTTGTGTTGTTATATTTTTTAGCGCAATAGCTTCAGGCCAACGAGTAGCCATATCTACCAACGTAAGGATATATCTATTCCTATTATCACTTAATTGTAATGGCCCTACGATATCAATAGCAACCTTCTAAAATGGTGTTCCGATCACTTCCATTTGACCTAACTCTATGGGTTTTATGCTCCCCGGTGGACGTGCTTTTTGGCAAATAGGGCAAGACTTAATGAATTCCTTGATATCTATGCTCATACGTGGCCAGAAATACTGAGAAAAAATTATGTATTTGGTTCTTCTGACTGACATGTGTCCGGCTAATGTTGTTGTATGAGCCGTTTCTAAGACTAATCGTCGGTATGGTTTCGGAATCACCAATTTTTTTTCAACACTGTTATCTATTTTAGAAATAAATATCCTGTAAAGTATATTATTGTTTATTTCAAACGTTATTATTCCTTGTTTGGTGTTTTCCACCCTCTGACTTTTAGCTTTTTGCCATAGTTTATTTAATCCACCATCCTTTGCCTGCTCCTCAGCTAAATTGATGTGTTCAAATATTTTTGGAATTGTACTAATCACAGTTTTCATTTGTGGTCCTCCCCCTTTATCTCGTTTATTCTGGGCCCTGGTAACTACGTTACCGTGATGGAATGGTGTGTCCTCGTCTGATCTAACATTTCCTAAAATCACATCTGTTACCGGATCTTCAAAAAGGGCGGACAAAAATCTACCGCAGAGATAAGGGGTTTTAATGTCTACTATAGCAGTTTCAAACGTTTTTTATTGTCCCATCGATAAGTTTAACTGTAAAGGTCTGATCAGTCATGTATTCTTTTGGTATTAAATTCTTTCTGCACCCTACGATTGTACAGCCGGTGTCTCTAAGAAGAGAAGCTTCCTTCCCTAACAACAAGCATTTTTCGACATTTAACCTACCCGTGGACTTTCTAAAAATATTGCTCATACTTCCCCCCCCCCATTGTGTATTGCGAAACTGCCACCCTTTTCTAGGTTTATACCCCTGCCACTGTATAGTACGGCCCTGTTTGCAATCTTTGCTTAGTCACCTATCCTGGCTGTACCATGGATACTTATTTCCATAGCTATATTTTTGGTCTGAGCTTTTATACTGATTTCCCTTCGCATTTGCAGGCATCCTATTATTGGCCCATTTCTGTCGACAGTTGGCCATTATGTGACCCCCCTGACCACAGTTAAAGCATGTACCCATTACTCGGCCCTCCGTCGAGCGACTTCTAGACTTGCCTCCATATTCACCCCTATGTTCCGCCACACCCCCTACCAGTGGCTGTGTATTGACTTTCCGACTTAATTGTCCTTGTCCTGCCGACTTTATATGGTCAATTTGTGTCAGTACGTCCTCACATTTGGGGGCATTATTCATTAGGATGCATTTAACAGCCTCTTCATTCATGTTCAATAATAACTTGTTTCTACATAATAAATCCCTCAACCCCTCAAATGTTCTCTCTGTTTTTGTACTGGCCACCCAATTGTCTAAACTTCTAACCAATTTTGAGTGAAATAATCTAAAATTATTACTCTCCGGTGCTAGACTATTCCACGCTTCCCTGTACTTCTCCTCATTAAATCCTGCATGTTGCAAAAGGAGTCGCTTGACAGTGTCATAATCATGCAGTTTTGTCCTAACGTCTTTCGTCATTAAGAATGATTGTAACTCAACCGTTAGCCTTACTTGTAGCTCTATCAGCCATTGACTTTTTGGCACTTTCGCCTGAGCCACTACATGTTCGAATGTCGCCACATATTCGTCGAGTTCTTGGGACCCGTCGAATTTTTGCAATTTTTTTAATATTTGTCGAAGGTCCTTGTTTTCTCTCGAGTGGCCTGTCATGTCCAGTTCAGTTACGTCTTTCCTTTTAATTTCTGCCAATTTCAATTCGTGCTCCCTTTCTTTCTGTCTCTGTCTGTCGTCATAATCTCTCTGTTCCCTTAACCTTTCCTGTGTTTGAAAATCTTTCCATTGCTCTCTCACATATTCGTCTAGTTTCTCCCCTCTGAGTGCAAGTTTTTCCCCTTGTTTTTTAAACGACTCTAATTTCTCGTCCATGTTTATACCCTTACTATGGCTTCTAGTTTCCATTCTACTTCTACAATAACTTACAATGGTTATAGTGTCATTATAAAAATAATTTATCAAATTTTAACTAATTACTTGCCTGGATTTACAGAATTACATAAACAACACAATTACATGTCCATAGAATGCTAAAGTAACACAGTTCTCCTGGTAGCACAATGATATTGTCCAGCAATAGTTCTCACGGATAGTCCGAGCGGATGCTTTGTTGACGGTCGTTCACCGACACACTCCGGTCTCTGGACACAAACGATGAGGCAGATGCCTTGTTGTCGGGTAATCGTTCACTGACACACTCCGGTCTCTGGACACAAACGATGAGGTAGATGCCTTGTTGTCGGGTAATCGTTCACTGACACACTCCGGTCTCTGGACACGACGATGAGGCAGATGCCTTGTTGTCGGATAGTCGTTCATCTACACCCTCAGGACTCTGTACACGAACGCTAAGGCGGGACTCTGGACACGATCGGTAAGGCGGATGCCTTGTTGTCGGACAGCCGTTCCCCGACACACTCCTCGGGACTCTGGACACGATCGGTAAGGCGGATGCCTTGTTGTCTGGAAGTCATTCACTGACATACTCAGGCGAACGATAAGGTGGATGACTTGTTGTCGGGCAATCATTCACCGACACACTCAGGACTCTGGACACCAACTATCCGACGGCCTGGACACTGGATGTCTCGATGAAAAGACCGTCGACGCTGTCTCACTTAGATGCTGTGACTGGACGTACAATCCACAAGAGCCTCCAGAAAATCCTCGGACGAGCCCCCACTGTTGCGTTCTGAGTTCTGGATAAAAGAAGACTAAGTCTCGACTCTTGTTCACGTATACGTCAAGCCTTTATTATTCATCAATATATGTACAGCATCTGATTCAGGTACCTGACGTACTCCATTCAACAATGTCCACTCACTTTAAGTGCATACATGGACCCTCTGTCCCTAATACGCTGGACACTCGAGCCACCTCGATGTGTCACCAGCTATAACAGAGCCAACGCTCTATACTAAATGTCTAGCCCTAACAAGGGCTATGGACCTCTGCACTGGTCAGTCTTCATACGTCTGTCCCTTTCCCAGTCTCACACACACTATTTATCCACAACACGGCTCTCTAACTTGCATACCGGGTGAATACAATTAACATCATTATTGACAAGTCAACTTTTGTCACGCACGCCTTGAGCCGACTAAAAAACTGGCTCACAACAATCTCACAACAATCATTCGCAGTGACTCTCATACCCTGACAATGACCTCCTTCTAGTTTTGTTTTGACCTCTCCATAGCTCTGCACTCCCGGCCTGAAAAAATGTTTTGCTATTTTTGGCAACTGTATCTTGCCCTGTTGATTTGATAGTGTCAATTTGGGTCAGTACACTTTCGCAACTCGTGGGCTTGTTTAATAATACTGTTTTCACAATCTCGGGATTCATGTTTATTAGTAGCTTATTACGGCACATCAGGTCTCGTAACCCCTCGTACGACTTGTCTGTTCTTGTACTAGTCACCCAGTTGTCTAAGCTCCTTACTAATTGTGAATGAAATTCCCTAAAATTATCACTCTGTGGCTTAAGGTCATTCCATTTTCCTCTATATCTCTCTGCACTATATCCTGCGTGCGTCAACAACAATGACTTGACGGTGTCATATTCATGATATTTTTTTCTAACATCCTCTGTTAATAAGAATGACTGTAGATCCCCCGTCACTCGTACCTGTAATTCGGCCAACCAATCTTCTTTGGGCACTCCATTTTGCTGGGCCATATGTTCAAAATTGTCAATGTATTCGTCCAGATCAATACATCTGTCGTACTTTTGTAGGCTTTTCAGCAAGTGGTAATTTTTAATTTTGTGCGTTTCGCCTCCTATTCCCTCTTCTTTTTTTGTTGCTTTTCATTGCCTCTAATCTCATTCTCTCTATTTCAATTTCTTGAGTTCTAATTTCTTCCGCTCCCTATCTTCTCTTTTCTTCTCGTTCCTCTTCTTCCCTTCTAATTTCTGCCGCTTCCTTTCTTCTCTTTTCTTCTCGTTCCTCTTCTGCCATTATTCTCTTTTCTTCTCGTTCCTCTTCTTCCCTTCTAATTTCTGCCGCTTCCTTTCTTCTCTTTCTTCTCGTTCCTCTTCTTCCCTTCTAATTTCTGCCACTTCCTTTCTTCTCTTTTCTTCTCGTTCCTCTTATGACACATGTATCAATTATTATACAAATTGAAATGAACAGGTGTTTTGAACTTTATATCTTGCACAGAATGGGCCCCGGGGCCCTTAATGTCTTTTTTGGGTTATATATGATATATAAAAATTAGTTTATGCGTTACCTACTGATAAATAAATGGATCTTAACAAAAATTTGATTAAAAAAACTTGGTAGCCCATATTAAAATACTATAGGCACATAACTTTAAATGTCCATTTCTACGGGGCCAGGGACCGCAAATGTCTTCTCATCGGATATGTTTAATGTATTTTCCCCCACTCAATTTTTTCAATTTTTCACGATCTTGAGGAATATATCTATGAGGAAACTTAATTAAAATGAAAATGTTTTTGAAATTTACATCTTTCACCGAATGGGCCCACGGGCCCCTAAATGTCGTTTTTTTCTTATATTAGCTGTATAAAAATTAGTATTAGATAAAAATACTGAGAAAATTAATGTATCTTGACCCATTTTAGAATATACAAAATCAAGGGTCTATATTCTATTACGAAAGGGCACTGAACTCCTAATTTTTATTCCCACGGGGCAGGGGGCCCAAACTGTCTATTTTAGTAAATGTTTAATATTTTATCGTCCATTCAAATATTTTAACAATATTGAGAAATATAAATAAATGTATGCATTTTGAAATTTTTTTCAAATGAACATATGTTTCGCACTTTATTTCTTGCAATAATTTGGCCCTGGGGCCCTTAATGTCGTTTTTTGCTATAAAGCTTTATAAAAAATAGTTTATGCGTTAGCTACGGATTGGAAATGATTGGATCTTAACCAAACTTTGTATACAAAACCTTGGTAGCACAAATTAAAATACTTAAAGTTTCTGAACTTTTCATGTCGATTTCTTCGGGGCCGGGGGCCCCAAATGTATTTTTTCATATATGTTAAGATATTTTTCCATTCACATTTTAATGATCTTGATAACCCTGATACAATTGAATTAAAATGAAAAGATTTTTTGAAATTGACATCTCGCACCGAATAGGCCCGGGCCCCTTTATGTCGTTTTATTTCACTATATCTATATTTATACAAATCAAAGTATGTCTGTGTGTGTGTGTGCATGTCCTTTATAGCTGACTAAACCATTCACCCGATCGTCATGAAACTATTTGAAACGGTTTAGTATTCTCCCGCGATGGTAACTGGCTTTTTATTTCGAAGTTTAACACTCATGGGGCGCCGGGTCCTCATAATGTCATGTTTTGCTTAAATCAGCTATATAAAAATTAGTTTAAGCGTTAGCTACTGTGTAATTTATTGGATCTTAACCAAACTTTGTTGATGACAACTTGATAGCCAATATTAAAATACTATAGACACTGAACTTCTAATGCCAATATCTTCGGGGCCGGGGATCAAAATATCTTTTTTCGTATATGTTTAAGATATTTTTCCTATTTACTTTTTAAAGAGCTTGAGAAAAAATAATAATAAATAATAAATAAAAATGATCTAAAATGAACATGTTTTTGAAATTGACCTCTTGCACCGAATGGGCCAGGGGCCCCTTAATGTTTTTTCCCCCCTATTTTAGGTATATAAAAAGTAGTTTAAGAGTTAGATATTGAGCAAATAACTGGATTTTGACAAAACTCAGAATATAAAAACTTAAGAGCCCATATTACTATAGGGCGCTGAACTCTTAATTTCCATTTCTTCGAAAAAGTCTTTTTACTGAACTTTAATCATTGTATTCCCTATTCAATTTTACACGATATTGAGGAATATAGCTTGAGTACAATGGCAATAAAAAACTATAAGATCATTCATTTTGGGGCCGGGGCCCTTAATATCGTTTCTTCTTTTGTAAGCTATTTAATTATTAATATAGTAATCCGTTTGCTATGAAACTTGGATTTTTTTTCACACTTCCACGAAGGTTTCTTCAAAATTGTTTTTAAATATACCACTGGTTTCTTTAAATTTATTCCTTTTTACTTTGATCGTTGCAACGCACGACGGGTCTTCTAGTGCTCTATAAACACTTAAATTTAGTACAACGCTATGCTAGACATACGAAACATGATATATAAACGTATGTAAATTTGTATTTGCTTTAAAATTTTTAAACATTTCTTTGCCTCCCTTTCACCAATATCATCCAGCTTCTTCTCAATCAAGAGCATCCTCTTCTTTTGTGCTTCGCTAGCAGCTATTAATGTCTTTGAAACAATGGCCATAAAAATACGCTTTTCCCAAAATGTCACGAAAATATTCACGAATTTAGGACAACATCAAACCAACAACGCAGTATATAAAGCAGAACTGTCAGAACTGTTGTTGGCTCGTTAAATGAAATCACGTGAGTTCCTGTGTAATCAGCTGCGAGTTTTTCGTAACTTGGATTTTTTTATTCGCTTCTTGTACAAATAATTCTTCAATTGGCCTCTTGTATCTTGGGTTTTTCGTATCTTGAAACATTTTTATCTCGAGGTACAATTGTATAAAATAATTTTTTTTAAACTTTTAACGATCTACTTAAATTTCAAGTGTTAGTTCATTTCACTTTGGCCACCACTTGCCACATAAATTCACACACAAATTACAGAATTATGAATTTATTAAAAGCTGAATTATAATTAGAAACATAACACAGATCCGAATTTCATTCACACATGAAAAAAACGAACAATTCCGGCCGTGTATAGGTTAACAATTTATAATTATTTATTTTTAACTCATTTTTAAAATCAATAAAGCTTGCGTTAAAAAAGGGGCCATGCTTTGTACCGTAAAGCAAAACTAAATATAAATGTTATTAATTTAAAGTAGTATAATAAAATAACACAGAACTATTTAAAATGCTTACACGAAAATATGCTTAAACGAAAATATACAGTAACAAATTACTTATTTTTATAAAATTCAGTAAAGTCGTTCAATATGGAAATCAGATTTAATTTTTGTCTCTATGTCTCAACATTTTACCTTTTTTTTTAAAGAAAAATTTACATCTTTCAGGCGAAATAAATTTTTAAAAATGTTAAAGTTGTCTGCTGTATAAAAGGAAACATCTAGCAAAATTTGGTCACGGACAATAATTTCGTTTGCTCCTGATAGTGTAAAAAATAGGTTAAAGAAACATACAAAAAAACTAACTGAGCTTTATATGTATTTGTATGTTGCTTTTGTTAGATAGAACAGACGTTTATGTGACATATTTAAACAATAGCGTCAGTAAGATGGCGATAAAGCCACACTAAAATATGGATTTAACGTATGACTTGCTATTTATTATAACTAATTTTAATTATTTTATTTTTCGAATTAAACGATATATTTTTTTCACAGAACAAATAGTTGATATGGCTGATATACGTACCTAATTTATAACTAAGATAATAAAACACATTTTTAAATAAAAAAAATTAAATATCAAATAAAATAATAAGATGTCAAACTTATTTTTTATTTTGTTAGAGTGTGAGCCTGGAAAATTTGGCAGACATTGTGGAAATAATTGCAGCAATCAATGTTTAAATACGCTCTGCAATCACAAGGTTGGTACCTGCACCAACTGTCCACTTGGAAAGATGGGTGACCAATGTGACAAAGGTTAGACCCGAACCTCTTACTTCTAGATACTGACCTTTTCTCTAGTTACTGAAGCTTTGATTAACGATGATTTTATTTATCTTTATAGTATGCTACCCAGGTCGGCATGGATACAACTGTAACGAGAAATGTAGCCTGTACTGTAATAATTCGAGCCCATGTAATCCAGTTGATGGCGTTTGTCCCGACGGTTGTCAAGATGGTTACAAGGGCGGCAAGTGTTCTGAGAGTAAGTGATTGGTCTTTAACTCTAGCCCAACCATCTCGTATCCAACATGCAGTAGCACCTCTCGGGCCGAAATAGGGCTAATAGGCCCTCATTTGACACGTGGCTGCCTAAGCACAAGTATAATATGTTGAGAGTGGGCCTCGTCCATTACGAAGGACAAATAATAACTTTATTAAAGTTTCATTGTATTATCCATATTACTTTATATGATGGTCGCAATACATTTCAGGGAAAAATAGTTATTCTTTTCATAATGCATCAAATAAATGAATATAAATAATATTAGTTGTAGTTCATTCACAAATATGTTCACTTAATAAATAATTTTGTTTAAATTGAGCTATATGTTGCCGCACATATAACTGTCTACCCATTCTTTGCATAAAAGGATTTATTGGAAGTAAAAGAAGATGTAAAAGAAGAATTCCGTCAATTTCTATAATATGACAAATGTAATTTGTTTACCAAGATAGAATAGTTGCATTTACATGTAAATCTTTTCTAAATAAACATGATCTTAGAATCGGAATAACATAATTCAGATCTCAAATTTAAAAAAAAATTAATTGAAAATAAAGTTAACATGAAGACACTTTAAAGTTAATTTCCGGACGATTACACGAAATTTTTTTTAAAAAACTAGGTGATTGTTTGAAATGTCGATAAAGGTTGTTTCCATTGAGAGAAATCGCGTGCCTACCATGCAATGTTCCCTCAAAGTCTAAGCTCGTTGATTCTTGTGCAAAGTTTTTTTAAAGAACTCGTGTGCAAAGTTGCAAAACTTCCATTTTTTTTGCAAAATTTTACAAAATTTTCTCCTCGTTGATTCGAAACTCCTGCATGGCGTCGTTAAAATATCTGCGCACCGCGCTGCTTAAAGTGAGCATTACTACCATGGTTCTAACACTTCGCTTATATATCACCTGCAAACCAAACATGCACTACAGTATTAGAAACTTCAGTTGAGACAATCTAAAGCTATGTAAACGATTTTTCAGCTGGTTATATCGTCAGTAAGACTCGCTATGAGCCAAATAATGTCAATACACTTGTCTGTTTGCGTTGTTGGTGAAAAGATGTCATATAAAGAAGACATTCCAGTTTTATTTCGATTTTCGACAAGCACGTTTAACAAATGTTGTTTATGACACCATACATTTCAATTTTTGGCTTTAAAGGAAATTAGCAATTAATTAATCTTTAATTTACTTTAAAATTAATCGTTAACAGCCCTAATATATATATATATATATATATATATATATATATATATATATATATATATATATATATATATATATATGCGTGTGTGTAAATATATAAGAAATATGTAATTAAGATGAAATATCCTGGTTTACATTTGTTTAATTATAAAAATTAGTCTACATTTTTTAAAAACTGTTTTACTTTTGTACTTTCGATAGTTTGTGAGTCTGGGAAGTACGGTAAAGAGTGTCAACGTAACTGCAGCCATCTATGTTTGAATCAGACATGTAACCACAGGAACGGAACTTGCACCAGCTGTCCACTTGGGAACATAGGAGACCAATGCGACATGGGTGAGACCTTAACCTATAATTAATTTGTCCTTTTCCACTTAAACTTCGTGTAACGGTTTTTTTTTAAATTGACCCCGCCCCCCCCACCTCGTTGCATGGATACAACAGTTTTCACCTGTTGTGATCAGTAGGCTTGTCATCCAATTAATTGCCCATACCTTGATGATTGTCAAGATGCATACAAGGGCGAGATGCAAGCCATTTAGTTATATGTTCAGTCTATACAAATATATAAAAATTTTGGAAAATATCTTAATACTAACTATACACTGTCTTAAAATTGTACCTACACCAATGAAACAACATATTCCTTATTGCATGCCCAAAAATCGCTCAACGCATCATATGTGATTGTGTATAAAAACATATTAGAATGTAAGTTTGATAATTCGTCTGCCCTTAAATCATTTTTTCACATATATTTCTCCAGTTATTTTACAAGGATTGAATTTAAAATTTAATCTAAAAGTTCATCCCAAGTTATGCTTAAAAGAATGTTAACAGTGGCTACGATTAAATCAGTTCGACCAAGATTTTGGTGATATTATTATAGAAAAGTACCCTTCAAAGTTTAACAAAGGTTCCCCTCTATATAAAAAAAAATGTCCCGCCAATTTCCCCAATCTTAACCCAGTGCATATTATAAGTAAACATAATCCCATTTCTTATTAGAAAGACCCGGTAGTTTTTTTTTCCTATCTTTATTTTCATAATATGAAAACTATCTTCCTGAAATAATCACATAGTTAATAATGAAGAACTAATCTAGCATGTCGTGTCAGAGGCATGATACACGTTTCTTTTCATTTAGTTCACAACTTTTATAAACACACACTTACACATATACACACACGAACAAATGCACGCACATAATTATTCACACACGTAACTCGGGTTATCAACATTAAAAAAAAATCACATCTACTAAAGCACTGTTTTTTTTTACATTGCTTGCTTTTAACAAATTAAAGTATAAGCTCGAAACAATGACGTCACGTCATTTAATATTTTACGGTGCGAATCACCACACGCTCTGTTAATCTCGAAACCAAAATTATTATAATTTTACTTCCACATAATCAGTTTTAAAAATAATCAAGAGTTACCCCGCTTGGGGGCTTTACACTGACTGACTGACTGACTGACAGACGGACGCGCAATATATATAAGATTTTACGTAACATTAAGAGCGCCAGGCTACTAATTAAACTATTAAATAGGGTTTTCATTTAATTTTAAAACATGCTTAGAAAAATAACTCTTTTGTTATAGATCCGGCGTAGCAAATGATGGCTTTCGGAAAAAACACATGTAATATGTAAACGCTAAAAAAACTTAAAGAACAAAAGATTCAAGTAAATCAATATTTTTAAAAACGTTTCCCATACGTATACTATTTTAAGTTGAGTCATCCCAACATTTTAATAGTAATGTTTAAGGTATAAGCATGCATATTTAAAGCATTTCATTTATATTCAAAGTTTAAAACTTGGTGATAATGTAGTTAGGGTTTAGTGTTTTATTTGTATAGAAAAAGAGAAGCTGTTGGTTTAAATAATGCATTGAAACAAACAAACAAACAAAAAACAAAAAAACAAAACAAAAAAGTAATAAAAACTCGAATGAGTATTTAAACTAAATTTTCAAAAAGAATTTCCGTTTATGTACTCAGGGAAATCATTCTAGATTACAATAAAAGTCGATTCAAATAAGTAATTCTTAAAGTAAACACAATATGACGTCGTATCACCTTACGCTACATCACACCAAGAATGTGTCAATATAATTCGCACCACGCAACAATCTAACATTAGCATTCACAAAGCAGAAAACCCCCATTAACTATCATTCTAGATTAAATTAAAATTCAATTAAAATCAATAACTGTGAAATTAAACAAAACAATTGTTTTAAAAAAATGATTCTAAAATTACGGGTGTTGAACTAAAAGAGATTTTTGAAAAATTCCTTCTTCAACATTGTTCTAAATATTATTAGGTATTGTTTCAAGTTTTTTTTCAACCCGATAGATGTTATTGTTGGCGAAAAATTGACATTGTACAGATATTTTTTTCAAATTTTTTTAATTTTCCAAGAAATCCAGTAAACTTTTTCGTTTTTTTTTGGCCGTTGCACATCATTGGGACCTCCTTAGCATATTTGCATAGACCCGAACCCTCTATCTGGTATGGTTCAGGAGGTGTTGCATTGTCAAGCTTGACAGCCATTTCGAATCTATAAATGCAATTTTGCCAAGGGAAATTGCGTTAACAAACAAAAACAAAAAACAACAACAAAAACAAATAAAAACAAACAAAACAAACAAACAAACAAAACAAAAAAAAACAATTAAAAAGAATAACAAACAAATAAAAAGTCTTTAATTTTAACTTTACTTGTTTCTACTTTGAGCATTGCTTTCTTCATAAAATTCCGTCAATATTTCAAGTGTAATTTTTATTAAATAATGTATAATAATTTAACAAACATAAAAAAAATCCAAATTAAAATTTCCAAATGTACTAAATAATGTTAATTGACTTTTAAAAAATCTTTAATACTCTTGTCAGGAAAAAATCGTATATATTTACAACACTGCTTTGTAAGACAATTGTAAGTTATAAAAATAAAAAAAATTATAACAGGAACTTTATGATAAAGAAAAACTAAGGCAACCCTCAGAAAGGCAATAGCTGAATATCTAAAAGCGCCAATAAAGTAAATTAAAAATATTATAAATGAAATGTAGTTTTAAAAAAAAACACATCTTTGTATTAAAAAGGCTTCCAGAAAATATGTGCACCGTATTAAGAAAAAATGTTTGATTAAAGAGCCCCGCCCACAAAAAACAAAACAAAAAAACCTGGTAATAAAATAATGCTCGAACATTCTAGAATATTCTAGATAGTTCAATAAGGAATAGATATTTCATGTTTTCCATATTTGTCTCTCTGATAAATTTAAGGCTTTCGTTCTAATGGAATAATTTCAAAATGGCATGCAATTATTTTTTATCGAATTTTCCTGTAAGACATCATAGTTTGTAAATAATTTTCCACCCAGCCCTAGGTCTTGTTTCTGGAAAATATTCAATTTGCAATAAAAATCAAGTAAGGTTCTTAGGTTCACTTATATTATTCTAAATCTACATTTATTAATGTCTTGTAGCCGACTTTAAATTTAAAAAGATAAATTAAAAATGACAGCATTGGACAGAAGCCAATTATTGTAAAAATATAAAACTATATAATTTGCAATTGCCACGCAAGTCAGTTTGTCCTGACGCTACTAATTTTAGAAAGCAGGGAAAACCAAATTACTGCACCAAAGCATCAAAAGGTGTGCAAATTAAATATGCGCTTTAAAAATATATTATATGATGTCATCGTTTTCGCTAATATTTTAATTTTGGAAATAGGATCAATGTAAAAATAGTATTTCATGATGGTTAATTATAAATAAAAAACAAAGGGGGCGCCGTAGTCGCCCTGCATACCCTATTATAAAAATTAAATACTTTGTGTACATTTCAGAAAGTTTAATATTTTCGTATTTATCAAACAAGGACAAGTTAGTTGGGCTTTTGATAAAGGTCGGCGCCGTAGGCGCCCTAAAAGAGTGCATTTTTTAATAAAATAAATAGATTTCAGCTGAAAACTTCCGTCATTTTTGACGGGTGTACGCTAGTGTTAAGATAATTGACGCTTAACTTTAAAGAGTAAACTTAAAGGAATAAGCCAGCTAACTTCAAGTTTAAGAATACATTATTAGTTCTATGGGGATTTTATTAGTATAGAAAATTTGAATAATTCAAATATAAGTATATATTCTATATTATGAAGATATCAAACATTATATAAACCTTTAACAAAATTATGCTTCATACCAACACATTAATACAAATAAATGTTATTTTACGTATATAACATCAAATCTTTATCACGAAAAAACCACACACACCACGCACACAAATACAGTGGTACCTCGAGATACGAAATTAATCCGTTCCGGGATGGCTTCCGTATCTTTGATCTCACGTATCTCGAGCTAAGTGTTACATGTTAAATGCCTAATTCTGTTCCATTTCACACAGAAACAACACTAAAAATTGAAAATATCGTGGAAAAACTATTGAAAACGAAGTAGGATTCTTCAATCCTTAAAAGTACACATTATTATAAAACAGATAAATAATCATGAACACAGAAAAAAATGAACAATGAATACGTATACAAATGCGAACTTTTACCTTTCGAGTGAGGCGGTGTTGCAAATTGTCCGAGAATGTGGTAGGAGAGGAGAACGGAAGGCAGAACACAATACGGCATCACAGCGCTTAATGAAAATAATACGTTATGTAAGAACTGTACATGAATTCATGCTCTATAAACACTTAAATTTAGTACAATGCTATGCTAGGAATACGAAACATAATATATTAACGTATGTACATTTGTATTTGCTTTTACATTTTTAAACATTTCTTTAACTCCCTTCCACCAATATCATCCAGCTTCTTCTCAATCAAGAGCATCCTCTTCTTTTGTGCTTCGCTATCTGCTATTAATGTCTCTGAAGCAATGGTCATAAAAATACGCCTTTCCCAAAATTTCACGAAAATATTCTCGAATTTAGGACAACACCAAACCAACAACACAGTATATAAAGCAGAACTGTTAATGGTGCGTTATCTTATCTTATCTGTTTACAGACGCTCCTTCTATACAGAAGATTATTGCGACCTATGGTTTGTGTTTAGTCCTGCATTTTTATTAGAGATTTAAATGTTGATAAAGTGTTGGTTTTCCTGGATTCTTCAGGCAACCCATTCCACGCCCGAATTCCGGACGGAAAGAACGAACATTTGTATGTATTTGTTCTTGCATACGGAATAAGAAAGGTTTTTTTTATCCTTATGTCTATCTGAGGGTTGTATTAAGTTATCTTTGTGTTGTATTTCTAAATTAGAATTAATTGCTCTATGTATGATTACTACTTTGCTCTTGGTTCTTCTATCCTCTAGTGTTTCAAGGTTTAATGATTTAACTAATGGTGTTATTCTTGTCAGTTTCGAATATTCTCCAGTAATGAATCTGGCAGCTCTTTTTAGAATTTGTTCCAGTTTATCTATGTTTTCTTTGGTGGATGGGTCCCATACAGAAGATGCATATTCTAGTACAGGTCTCACCAAAGTAAGATAGCATTTTAGTTTTATATCTCTATTACATTTGTTAAAGTTCCTTTTTATAAAGCCTAAGGTTTTGTTTGATTTTTTAATAACTTCATTGACATGGGGATTCCATGATAGTTTCTCATTTATTAAGACTCCTAAGTATTTTGCATCTTTAGTTTGGGTCAGTTCTTTTCCATGAATGTAATATTTTGAATTTATTTGTTTCTTTTTCTTTGTTACTCTTAACAGTTGACACTTTTCTGGGTGGAAAGACATACTACTCCAGTTAGTTTCCCATTTTATCAATTCATCTAAGTCTTTTTTAAAATTTTGCTGTCTTGTTCTGATTTAATAATCAGAATGAAATCACGTGATTTCCAGTGTAATCAGCTGCGAGTTTTCCGTACTTTGGATCATTTTATTCGCATCTTGTAACTAATAATTCTTCAATTGGTCTTTTGTGTCTTGGATTTTTCGTATCTTGAAGCATTTTTGTCTCAAGGTACCACTGTTATTAAATTTTTAAACAACTTTTAAAGTTCTACTTATATTTCAAGTGTAAGTAGATTTCGCATTGGCCACCACTTGCCACATAAATTCACACACAAATTACAGAATTATGATTTTATTAAAAGCTGAATTACAAATAAAAACATAACACAGTTCTCAATTTCATTTACACATGAAAAAAAAATTCCGCCCTTGTATAGGTTAACAATTCATAATGATATATTTTAAACTCATCTTTAAAATCAATAAAGCGTGCGTTAAAAAAGGGGCCAATGCTTTGTACCGTAAAGCCAAACTAAATATAAATATTATTAATTTAACGTATTATAATAAAATTACACAAATCTATTTGAAATGCGTACACGAAAATATGCGCACAGGAAAATATGCGCACAGGAAAATATGCGCACAGGAAAATATGCGCACAGGAAAATATGCGCACCGTAATCTTATAATAAAAGACTTTTGAAAACGCACCACTCAAAATAAAGTCTTGAAAAAACTACAGCACCAAATTATTTATTTTTTAACTTAAGTAAAGTCGTTCAATATGGAAATCAGATTTAATTTTGGTCTCTGTGTCTCTACTTTTCAACACTTTTTTTTAATTTACATCTTTTAGGCAAAATGAAAAATTATACAAACTATGCAAAAATTATCTGCGGTGTAAAACGAATCGTCTAGCCAAATTTTGTCACTGACAATAATTTCGTTTTCTCGTGATAGTGTAAAAAAGAGGTTTAAGAAACATACAAAAACACTAACTGAGCTTTATATGTGTTTGTATGTTGCTTTTGCTATATAGAACAGACGTTTATGTGACACATTTAAACAATAGCGCCAGTAACCCTAACCCTAACCAGTAACCCTAACCCTAACCCTAACCCTAACCCTAACCCTAACCCTAACCCCTAACCCTAACATCGCCATACTAAAATATGGATTTAACCGGTGACTTGCTTTTTAAATCATTTATATTAACTCGTGGTGTCTGCTTGCTTGCCCCCTTGAACCCTTGCACCTTTGCTTGTCGCAAAAACTTTGGATCAATTTTTAACCCACTTCCTCGTAAGCTAGCGAGCGAAATTTTGCATGCCGTTTCGTACCGATGATAAAAACAACAAGGTGCGTATTTTATTGACAACACTTTTCATAAACATATTCCTGATCGGTGCGAATTATATTAAACCTGTTTTACGACACAACTACAATTTTTTTTATTTTTTGGATGGTCTTGCGCTGCGTATTATAATGAACATTCTTTTAGTTACGTCTCGTACATAAAGGATTTAGTCAAAAACTTTGTTTTTTACGTTTTTTTAAAATTATTATAACTATTTTTAATTATTTTATTTTCGAATCGATATATTTTTTCACAGAACAAATAGGTGGTATGCCTAACATACGTACATAATTTATAACCAACATAATAGAACACATTTTTAAATAAATATTTTGAATATCAAATAAAAATAATAATATTTCAACCTTATCTTTTATTTTGCTAGAGTGTGAGCCTGGAAAGTTTGGCAAAGACTGTGTAAAGGCTTGCAGCAATCAATGTTTAAATACGCTCTGCAATCACAGGAACGGTACATGCACCAACTGTCCACTTGGAAAAATGGGTGACCAATGTGACAAAGGTTAGACCTTGACCTATTACTTCTAGATATTAGCCTTGTCTCTAGTTACTGAAACTATGATTAAAGATGATTTTATTTATCTTTATAGTGTGTGACCCAGGTCGGCATGGATACAACTGTAACGAGACATGTAGCCTGTACTGTTATAATTCGAGCCCATGTAATCCAGTTGATGGCGTCTGTCCCAACGGTTGTCAAGATGGTTACAAAGGCGTCAAGTGTTCTGAGAGTAAGTGATTGGTCTTTATCTCTATCCAAACCATCTCGTATCCAACATGCTGTAGCACCTCCCGGGCCGAAATAGGGCTAATAAGCCACCAGAGGACACGTGGCTGCCTAAGCAGAGTAATCATATGATGAGAGTGGGCCTCGTCCATTACGAAGGACAAATAATAACTTTATTAAAGTTTCATTGTATTATCCATATTACTTTATACAATGGTCGCAATACATTTCAGGGCCAAAGGGTTATACTTTGTCATAATGCATCGAACAACAGAATATAAATGATATTAGTTGTAGCTCATTCACAAATCTGTTCACTTAATAAATAAGTATGTTTAAATTGAGCTACATGTTGCTACACATTTAACTGTTTAACCACTCCTGGCTTAAATAAATGTATTGGATTTAAAAGAAGAATTCCGTCAATTTCTATAGTATGACCTATGTAATTTATTTTCTAAGAATTCCATGACAGATTAAGTATAGTTGAATTTACATGTAAATCTTTTCTAAATAAACATGATATTTAACTGGGAATAACATAATTTTAATCTCAAATAAAAACAATTAATTGAAAATAGAGTTAACATGAAGACACTTTAAAGTTAACGATATAAACTACTATCTAGATATTCAGATTACACTAAATTTCTAAAAGTAGCACAAAAACATGTAGGATTGGAAAACCTCCAAAGTTTTTAAACATTTACTATGTAAGTTTTTTTAAAAATAATTCCGCTAAAATATAAACTGAAATTGCTAGCAGATTCTTGTCACGTTCAAATCTATAATTTTAAATTAATTAACTTCACAGACGAACGGTAAGAATAAAAGAAAAACATTTATTTTACAGTAATCATTATGAACAAGTGTAAATTATACTAATTAATATTTAATTCTTAATATGTATCAATCCATCAATCCATCCATCCATCCATCCATCCATCCATCCATCCATCCATCCATCCATCCATCCATCCAGCCATCCATCCATCGATCCATCCATCCATACATCCATCCATTTGTCCGTCCGTCC
This sequence comes from Ampullaceana balthica, assembly GCA_944989445.1. Lineage (NCBI taxonomy): Eukaryota > Metazoa > Mollusca > Gastropoda > Lymnaeidae > Ampullaceana > Ampullaceana balthica. The sequence goes on along the minus strand of CALYLW010000947.1, from coordinate 38,450 downwards.
GTCCATCCGTCCATCCGCCCATCTATCCATCCATCCATCCATCCATCCATCCATCCATCCATCTATCCATCCATCCATCCATCCATCCATCCTTCCTTCCATCCATCCATCCATCCATCTATCCATCCATCCATCCAACCATCCATCCATCCATCCATCCATCCATCCATCCATCCATCCATCTATATATATATATATAGATAGAAAGATTAAAATAGATTGATAGCTAGATATGGAAATATACATATATATTTATTTATTTCACTTAATATATATTATATTAATACATATATATATATATATATATATATATATATATATATATATATATGTATATATATTATAGAAATATACCCGCACTTCGCAGCGGGAGTAAACTGCCTAAAAAGTTTAAATATATAGTTAAAAATGTTCCAATATTTTTTGTTAAGTATCTTTGTGTATTATATAACAAAATTTTGTGCTGAGCTTACTCTTGAGAATGCAACTTTCAGTTGGTCAGAAATATAAATATAAAAATGTTTTTCTCTAAACCTGACAAATGTTAAGTTATATAAAGAGCGCTATGATATTAAATAAATGATTAAATAGGATATTAATTTAATTTAAAATCCAACAAAGGCTACTCAGATTTCTCTTAGCTATAGAATACTATAGATAGATCAACGTAGCAAGGGAATGCATTCGGAATAAAAACATGTAGTATTTACGACGCTAATAGAACTTTAAGGAAGAAAATCAAAACAATATATTAAAAAATTGTAAAAACATACAGAAATTTTTATAAATATTTTATTCCATTTTGTCCCTTCACCAAAACGGTACTATTTGCCAATGGATTCCATTATCTTATGGGATGCATTTTTTTTTAATTCTCGTTTTGCGTAAAAAAAATTTTTTTGTAAATTATATCAATAAACCTACTATTTTTACTATCCCCGGTCCATTTTTTAAATCCTTTATATTAACTCGTGGTGTCTGCTTGCTTGATTGCTTGCTTGCTTGTCGCCAAAACGTTTGATCGATTTTTAACCCACTTGCTCGTAAGCTAGCGAGCTGAAATTTTGCAGGCAGTTTTGTACCGATAATAAAAACAATGTATCGAAATTTCAGATCGATCGCATGTACCGTAATTAAATTATTGATTTTTTAGATTATTTTATTTATTCCTATGTATCATGCTATTTTTTGAGATAGAGCGTCGCGGCGCGTATTATATTGAACAACCTTTATGTCGCGCATAAGGTGCGTATTCTATTGACAACTCTTTTTATAAACATATTCCTGATCGGTGCGCATTATATTAAACATGTTTTACGACACAACTGCAATTTTGTATTTCTGGATGGTCAAGCGCTGCGTATTATAATGAACATTCTTTTAGTTACGTCTCGTACATAAAGGATATATAGTGAAAAAAATATTTTTTTACGGTTTTTTTTATTCCCGCTTTTGTTTCTGGATATTAGATAATTTATTTGAAAATTCTATTTATATTTATCTATTTGCTTTAAAAAGTATGTGAAACAAAGATGTACATTTTAAGAAACAAAAAATTGATTTTGATAAAGTAGACAGAAATGTGTGGACATACTAAATTAAAATCGATATAAAAATTCAAAGGAGTTATCAGGTTCATGTGAACTAATTTTTCTATCTAATATATAAAGATGAAAGTTTGTGTGTTTGTTTGTTTGTGTGTTTGTTTGTTACCAATGGAAATCTACACCGTTGGACCCAGGATGCTGAAATTTTGCATGGGGCTCTCATTCGACCCTAGACAGGTCGTAGGCTATGTTTCAACCCCAGGTGACCACCCCTAGGGTAAGGGGGCCCATAATCAGAAAATGTAGAGCCAAATAAAGACAAAATAAATTCTCATTTCGATATTGAACAGCTTCATGCGGGCATTCAAAACGAGTTCATTTTGGTGCGTTATTTTTTACAATACTTTATTTTTAGCTGTGCGCTTTCAAAAATCTTTTATTGTCAAATTACGGTGCGCACCTTTTCGTGTACGCATCTAAAAGTGAGCAGTGTAATTTTATTATAATAACATTCATATTTGTTTTGGCCTTGCGGTACAAAACAGTGGCCTTTTATACAAATACTTTCTTGATATTATAGATCTGTTAACACTATTTCATTACATTTGTCACACGATGTATGGTATTTATTTTTAAATTAAGAGTTTTATTATGTTGTTTCTAATGACTCAAATTTTAATTTAAACAAATAAAAGAAATTGCCCAAGTCAAAAAAGCTTAATCGTAATTTAGAGGAACTATACGTTTGTTTTTCTTAAAATTTGATGCGTGTTCTATATTAATTTTTCTTGCTTATTTTACTTGCTCAATCCCTTAAATTTAATTATTAACGTAAATCATCAAGGAATATTACATGCATATAAAAGCCTACGACCAATGCTGTGTTTTTTTTATTACATACGCTCTATAAATTTACAATTTAAACCTTTCTACCGGACTTATAAACATAAGCATATTAAACTCAATACAAGTGAACCTATAAGCAATTAATTAAGTTGGGCGGCGAATTGAATATGCCATGGTCATTACGCTGTTGCGGAATAACAAAAGCCATTTTAAAAATAGATGTTTAGTCAAACATAGCATCTTTTTTTCCTATTTCGTAAATAATTTATTTATTTTGCAGAAACTAAATCTGTTGTTTGAAATATAATTTACAAACTATGATGTCCCATCGGGAAACATGGTCCAAAACATACTTGAATTCTTTTTTAAAATTATACCTATTACATAAAAGCCGTAAATTTAAATCGTATAACATAGAGACAAATATAAAAAAAAGCATTATATATCATTTCCATATTAAAACACTAATAAATAAAGACTATCAAAAAGTATACAATTTATTTTTGGAGCAGTACTGCATTATAAGACTTCATTTTAAGCGCCCGCCTTTAAATTAACTTTAATTGACTAAAAATTGACTATAATTTGTTCACTTTTGTCCCTTTCTACAAAACGGTCCATTTAGCGATGGATTCCAAAATCTTATATGTTGCTGTTTCACCAAGGGATACAATTCTTTTTTGATTCCCGTTTTGAGATAAGACATTATATTTTGTAAAAAAAAATTCCTGTTTTTGTTTCTGGAAATTAGATAAAGGGCGATTTTTACTAATTACTTTTAGTTCAGAGTTGAGTCGTGCTTAATTGTTTTTAGTATGATTCGTAAATTTTACAGACTTTTAGTCAAATGGGAAGTTGGACCATTAGTGAGAGGGGGCTTAGGCTTTTATTAGTATAGAAAAGGGGAGGGCACTAAATGAAGTTAATCAAGAGAAATACAAAAAAATAAGAAGAAAGTAAATCGTTGCATACACATACATACTTAACAAATAACTATTTGAATATTTTCAACAACATAATAAAACTTGCTCATTACTATAAACTTACTTATTAAAAATAAGAATCAATGATCTTGACATGCATATAAAGGCCTAGGACCTATGTTGTCATTTCATGTTTACATAATTTTATGTTTACATAAGCTAAACAAATTAACTATTTAAACTTTAGCTAACGAACTTATTAAGAAAGTCATTAAACTTAACACAAGTGAACCTAAAGATCACTAATTCCGTGTAGTTAGAAGCATAAAACTCTGGGTGGTTGTTAAGTACACTTCCGTGGTGGTAACGAGCAAAAAAAATATTTAAATATCAATTTTCATATAGCCAATATAATGAAAAAAACGTCTTTGTGCCCCCGGCCCCCATGACTGAATTGCAACTTTTTTACGCAAATGATCGTCGTGAGAGGCTACTCAACAACTTCCCAAAGCTTCATGCTTCTACCTACACGCGAAGTTGGAGAATTCAATTATTGATGAGTCAGTTTTTTATATAAGAAAAAAACTACATAGCCTATGACCTGTCCCGGGTCAAATGAGGGTCCCATGCAAAATTTCAGCACCTAGGTCCAACGGTGTGGCATTCTATGAGTAACAAAACAAACAAAAGAAACAAACAAACAAACTTTCATCTTTATATATTAGATGGGGTTTTACCGCTTTGGGAATGTCAATGTTTGACTGTTGCACAGTGCGCACTATTTTGACACATGCTTGGTGTGACGTAGTTTGGTGTGGGATGACGTCAATAGAGAGATATGCTAGAGGGACTATTTTGTAGCGGAGAGCACGCACAGTGTTGTTATTATTTTGCCTTGAAGGATTTCTTTGTTCAATTAAAATATTGATTCTTCTGATGGTGTTTTTACTTATTGAGTTGAAGCCTTGTGAGTCATAAAAATCATTAGAACTTGACATTCTTAAGAAGAACAAATGAAATTAATCTCTTTAGAATGTGTTTTTTAAGATTTTACAATAACTAACCTTACCTATCCAAACTTGAAGTAGTTAACAAGTTTATATATTAGCCTATCTAATACCTTTCAGCCATTTAGTGGTGCTAATAGAATAAATTAAATTCATCTGTTCATTGATGTTTAGAAGGATGAATTAAATACATATATTTATTGATCCGGTGAAGGTTAAATTAAATTAATCTCTTCTGAATATTTTTTTTGGATCTTATAATCAATACAAAATATCACTAAACAAATTATATATCCAAAACTTAAATTAACACTTCACCTGTTTTACAAATGTCTAAACACAATTGATGTGTCCGAATTAAACAAATAGTCATGGGGTAGCAAAATTTAAACTAATTTAATAATTTACTTATAAGTTACTTATTTATCTAAGTTACTTATAAGTTTATTGATGCTAAAAGGGGGGGGGGAGAAAAAACCTTCAGTATGGTATTTAAGAAGAAAGTTTAACAAAGGGAAATAATTAAAAGCAGTTGTACACTAAAACAATATATAAGCTATTATGTTCCAATCTTTCTTCAGAGAAATCATGCCCCCAAAAAGAAAAACTCAATTCGGTCGTGTTTCTAAAACGGCAAAGAAGCAAGCCTTACATAGAGAAAATGAAACAAATGAACAAACACAGGCAAGACTTGCTGTTGAGAGAGAAAGAGTTTCAATCAGAAGAGCTAATGAAACCAGTGAACAAACACAGGCAAGACTTAATGATGAGAGAGAAAGAGTTTCCATCAGAAGAGCTAATGAAACCTGTGAACAAACACAGGCAAGACTTGATGATAAGAGAGAAAGAGTTTCAATCAGAAGAGCTAATGAAACCAGTGAACAAACACAGGCAAGACTTGATGATGAATTAGAAAGAGTTTCAATCAGAAGAGCTAATGATACCAGTGAACAAACACAGGCAAGACTTGATGATGAATTAGAAAGAGTTTCAATCAGAAGAGCTAATGAAACCAGTGAACAAACACAGGCAAGACTTGATGATGAGAGAGAAAGAGTTTCAATCAGAAGAGCTAATGAAACCAATAAACAAACACAGGCAAGACTTGATGAAAAAAGAGTCAGACCTTCAATGAGAAGAGAAAATGCAACAAATGAACAAACCCAAATAAGACTTGCAGACCAGAGAAATGGAAATTTAAACAGAAGAAGAAATGAAATGCAGCAAGACCTAAAAGGTGCTGCTCATCAATATGACCCAGATATTCCATACCATCAACATGAAAAGGTCAACATTGGTGAGATGAACTTGATCTGCAAGCATTGCAGTGCATTTAAATGGAAAGATGAGCACCCTGGAATGTGCTGTTCCAATGGCAAAGTTAAACTAGAGACTCTGCAACATCCACCTGAGCCACTTGATCATTTGCTTCAAGGTGTATCTCAAACGTCTAAACGCTTCCTAGCCAACATCAGAAAATACAACTCATGCTTTCAAGTGACATCTTTTGGTGCCAGCAAAGAAATTCGTGAACAAGGATTCATGCCAACATTTAAAGTTCAAGGCCAAATTTATCACAGGGCTGGATCTCTGCTGCCAGCTGAAGGCGAACCTCAGTTTCTGCAGATCTATTTCATGGGAGACCAAGCTAGAGAAGTCCAACACAGATGTGCAAACTTTCCAGACTTGCAACAAAATGTTGTTTTGGAGTTGCAAGAACTCCTACATGCAAACAATGCCTACCTTCACATTTTTAAGACAGCTCTAGAAAGAATGCCAACTGATGAATACAAAGTTGTGATACGAGCTGACAAAGCACCAAGACATGAACACCAAAGGCGGTTCAATGTACCAACATTTGATGAAGTGGCCATTGTCATGGTAGGAAATGAATTTGACAGACGTGACATTGTCCTTCAAAAGCGAAACAACCTTCTCCAAAGAGTTGCAGAAACTCATCGCTCTTATGATGCTCTGCAATACCCCCTAATGTTTTGGCAAGGTGAAGATGGGTACTCCTTTGGCATTCCTCAGACAAACCCAGACACGGGAAACAATGTTTTGGGTAAAAAGGTTACAGCAATGGACTTTTATGCATATCGAATCATGATTCGCAGTGGTGAAGATAACCATCTCTTGAAATTTAGACATCTGTTCCATCAATTCATCGTAGATATGTACGAGAAAGTTGAAAGTGAACGCTTGCTCTACATCCGTCTAAATCAAAAGAAGCTGAGAGTTGAAGACTACATTCACCTCAGAGATGCCCTTGCAAATGATGCCAATCCAAATGATCTGGGGAAAATGGTTATCTTGCCAGCAACATTTACAGGAAGTCCAAGACACATGCATGAGTACACTCAAGATGCTATGACTTATGTCAGAAATTATGGAAGGCCAGATTTGTTTATCACCTTTACATGCAATCCACTATGGCAAGAAATTCAGGCTAATCTTTTACCTGGCCAATCAGCAGTGGATCGACATGATTTGGTTGCTAGAGTCTTCAAACGAAAACTATCAAAATTAATGGGAGTCATTACAAAAAGTCATGTCTATGGTGAAACGAGATGCTGGATGTACTCAATTGAATGGCAGAAGAGAGGCTTACCCCATGCACACATCCTAATCTGGCTGATGAAAAAATTACGACCTAATCAAATTGACAATGTAATCTCAGCAGAAATACCAAACTCTACACAAGATAATTTTTTGTTTGAAATTGTTGTGAAAAATATGCTGCATGGACCCTGTGGAAACTTGAACAGAAACTCTGCTTGCATGGTTGATGGGAAATGCTCAAAAAAATATCCAAGGAATTTGATACAAGAAACTAAAACTGGTGAAGATGGCTATCCTGTGTACAGACGCCGTAAACCAGGAGATGGTGGTTTTACTGCAAAAATCAAAATGAAGGTTGGTTCAACATATCAAGAAATAGAAATGGACAACAGATGGGTGGTTCCCTACACTCCAATTTTGACAAAAATGTTTCAAGCTCACATAAATGTCGAATCTTGCCAATCTGTCAAGGCCATCAAATACATCTGCAAGTACGTCAATAAAGGAAGTGACCAGGCCGTTTTTGGTCTTGAAGGAAACCAAGAGAATCCAGATGAGGTGCAAAAATTTCTAATGGGTCGTTACATCAGCAGTAATGAAGCAGTCTGGAGAATTTTGAATTTCCAAATTCATGAACGGTATCCAACAGTTGTTCACTTGAGTGTTCATCTTGAAAATGGGCAAAGAGTATACTTCAACCAAGAAAATATATATCATCAAATTCTGGAGCCACCAAGAACAACTTTGACAGCTTTTTTTCAACTGTGCCAACAAGACGACTTTGCAAAAACCATTCTCTATTGTGTTGTTCCAAGGTACTATACTTGGAATGCTTCTCAAAAATTATTTAAACGCCGAAAACAAGGAGCAGATGTTGAATATCATCCAGGGATAAAATCTTCAGATGCATTGGGACGTGTGTACACCGTTCACCCATCTAATGCAGAATGCTTCTTTTTGAGGATGCTACTTCATGTTGTTAGAGGACCAACATCCTACACTGACTTAAAAACTGTTGATGGTCATGTGTGTGCTACATTTAGGGAAGCTTGCCAAATGCAAGGGCTACTAGAAAACGATCACCATTGGGTCTTGACCATGGAGGAGGCGTGTACATCTCAATCACCTACCCGTTTGAGACATCTGTTTTCAATTTTGCTGACAACATGCTCTGTTTCTAATCCACTTGCTCTCTGGGATACATTTAAAACATATTTGAGTGAGGACATTATGTTGCAAACCAAGAGAGAGAATCAAACACTGCTAATTGAGTTCTCTAATGAGATTTACAAAAGGTGTCTTATGTTGTTGGAGGATTTGTGTGTATCAATGTCAGGAAGGAACCTTGACCAGTTTGGGTTACCAACGCCTCAAAGAAATGAAAACAATCTTCAGAATAGTGAAATTCTACGAGAACAAAATTATAACACAAATGAATTGATGGCCTATGTCTCAGAAAATCAACCACGTTTAGTTGAGGATCAAAGAGCTGCCTACATTCACATCTTAGAACTGGTTACCTCAAAAAAAGGTGGAATCATATTCCTTGATGCTCCAGGAGGTACAGGTAAAACATTTGTGATCAATTTGCTCTTGGCTACAATCAGACGAGACAAAGGTATTGCTCTAGCCGTTGCTTCTTTTGGCATAGCATCAACATTGCTTGCCGGGGGTAGAACAGCTCATTCTGCCTTCAAGTTACCTTTGAACATGAACCATTCTGAGAATGTAACCTGCAACATATCAAAAGGATCAGGAAAGGCCAAGGTACTAGAACAGTGTTCTCTCATTGTCTGGGATGAGTGTACAATGTCACACAAGCGAGCTCTTGAAGCCTTGAACAACACTCTTCAGGATTTAAAAGGAAACACAAAACTAATGGGAGGAACAGTTGTGGTATTAGCTGGAGATTTTAGACAAACTTTGCCTGTCATTCCAAGGTCAACACCAAGCGATGAGTTGAATGCCTTCCTCAAAGCTTCAACTCTGTGGAAACAGGTCAAGAAAATGACTCTGACCACCAACATGAGAGTCCATTTACATGGAGATAATGCAGCAGGCTACTTCTCACATCAATTGCTTCAACTTGGCGATGGAAAGTGGCAGGTAGACCCAGCATCAGGAACAGTTTCTTTCCCATCAAATTTTTGCACTGTAGCAAAGTCACTTGAAGAGTTGAAACTTGCCGTTTTTCCAAACATCCAAGACCAGTTTAAAAATCCTGAGTGGTTGTGCGAAAGGGCCATTCTTGCTCCAAAGAATTCAAGTGTCAACAGCATCAATTCTCAAATTCACAATTTTCTACCAGGCATTTCAAAAAACTACAAATCTATTGATACGGTTACAGATCCGGCCCAAGCTGTTTACTATCCAACAGAATTTTTGAATTCATTAGATCCTCCTGGCATGCCATCACATAACTTGGAACTTAAAATCGGAGCTCCTATCATACTTCTGAGAAATTTGGATCCCCCTAAACTATGCAATGGAACACGATTGAGCATCAAGCATCTCTTACCTCATGTAATAGAAGCCACAATTTTGACAGGCTGCGCCAAAGGAGAAGATGTCTTCATCCCAAGAATTCCACTCATACCAACAGATATGCCTTTTGATTTCAAGCGCCTCCAGTTTCCAATCAGGCTTGCATTTGCCATGTCTATCAACAAGGCACAGGGACAGTCTTTAAAAGTGGCAGGCATTGTACTTGAGGAAGCATGCTTTGCCCACGGACAGCTATATGTGGCATGTTCTAGAGTTGGGTCACCAACAAATCTTTTCATTTTTGCACCAGACGGAAAAACCAAAAATATAGTCTATCGACAAGCCTTAATATAAGCAATATATAAATTACATGTACTTATTTTTAATTACATTTCAATTTATTTTTTAAATTGTTTTTCAATGAATGAATTGAAATATTTTTTTTAAAAATCTGTTGACTATTATTTTAATCGTGCGACGCCGGGTAACCCGGCTAGTATATATATATATATATATATCGCCCTAGTAACCAATGATTATATTGTATTAATTTGGCTAATTTAAGAAAAGCGATTTAGCTTAGGGGCCGTCCATAAATGACGTCACGCACCTAGAGGGGGGAGGGGTCACACTTTTGTGACTATGCGTGACGAGGGGGAGGGACGGGGTTGAAGAAATGTGACGTCACATCAAAAGGGTAACTTTAAATAAAACTTTCACTGAAATATTTGGTCACTTACAATTTATTTAATGACTTTTTTTAAAAATCAGTGCTTCTCAAAGTGCTTGTCGGTAGGCCATGAGATGCTGGTTGGCGTAAGTTATCAAGACATGAAAATTAAATCCAATTATAATCCTTAAGTTTGAGAACCCACGAGATAACCTATAAATTGTTATCCTGCGTCGTTTGATGTTGACATCAACGCATTTGTGATGTAACCGCAGCTCCGTTTGGTTCTCTTACGGCAGGAGTGGGCGAACTTTTTTGCGCGTTACCCAAATATATACAAGTCAATGTGTGCGTTACCCCCCCCCAGACTCGAGGTACTGCTCACATGACTCGAGGTTTTGGGGGAGTGTCGTTAGCCCCCACCCGACCCCCCGAAAATGCAACTGGGGAGTTTAAAAGCATGACAAGTGTCTAAAAATAATCTGAATAGGATTATGTGTAGATATTTTAGGTCATAATGACACGGAATATACTTTTTTTTTGTGGGGGGTAATCTATTTGATACATTTACAATCGTTTGAAGTTTGATATAACTGTTCGATTGGTTTTTTGTCAAACGCCCCAGGCTATTCTAGATATAATGATAAATGTGCCCATTTAAAATAAGTCAAAGTATTCATTAACTTTATTGAATGCATCAAATTCTTGACATTGCAATTCGAGAGGAGCACAAAACAACTTTTCTTCTTAGCTCAGTTTTTAAGGCATTAATTTTAAATATCACAGAAACGATACTTGTTACAGTCAAGTCACGTGTATTAAGATTATTGTCACTCGTGTCATTATAAATGAAAGTAGGTCTGATTTAGGTGTCTTCGTATAGTACGTAGGTAAGAAATCTACATAGTTGTCAAATTTAAAAATATGCATTTTCTGGAAGGAACCAGTTCAAAAGTGGGCATATGTTCCAAACGTACATTTACACATTATGTTTTTAATACATCTAGTGGATTGTAGTGGATGTTATATGTCCCAAATGAGTCTGCATTACCCCAAAGAATTCCCTTTTTACCCCAGATGAGGTAATTTACCCCTGTTCGCCGACCTCTTTCTTACGGGATGCCCGTCAGTAGATTGTGGGATTTTTTTAAAATACATTCAAGTAATTTATTTTTTTAAATATTTTTTTTCTAAACTAAAGAAGTTAACCGTGATGATTAATAGTCAATGTTTAATTTGTATGCATTAAAATAAAATATAATCTAAGGATGTTAACACAATTCGTTTTTTGAAGGCCGGTTAAACGTTTTTAAAAAACGGACCGGTTCAACCGGATACCTAAAAATTAAAATTTAAAAAGTTTATTTTAAAGGAGCGAATTTTAGCGAATTTTATATGCCCACAATGATTCAGCATTACCCCCAAGAGTTCCCTTTTTACCCCAAATGAGATAATTTACCGCTGTTCACCAACCTCTCGGTTAAACCACGTGAAAGCGGTAGCCATGTATTTTTCATTAGTTTCTAAATTCCACAAGAGAATGATGCAATGTAAATACGACTCGTCCATTGATGACATTATATTTACAACTCTTGTGTAAAGTACGTGAAATCTTGAAAAAAAAACAAAAAAACTCGTGTGCTTCGTAGTAAAAAGTTTTCATAATATGGGATATTCTATTAATGTCATAGTATTTTTCAGTCTTCAAATTTCAGGAATTACTGTATTTTGCTACGCACAAGATGACACCCTACTTTCCTGTACAAATGTGGGGTTCGTACAGTACTCGCCATATTCCTCTTCCAGAGCATATCAAATATTTTTTTAGAAAACATGAGATTTGATATCAATGTGGTAATTTTAGATCAAATGTCTTTGATGTGCATATACTTAGCAGGAAAACTGTCATTATAAGATTGAAATCAATTTGAGGAATCGTTCTGTATTATATATTCTTAACGCGAAGGCTAATCAAATCTAATGGTTTTTGACATTACCGCTGCATTGTTCGTTAGCTGTCTTGCTATGCCTTGGCAACTAAACACATTTTAAAAAAATATATTATATATAACAAGCCGAATTCATACTTGATCTTATAGGGCTTTAAGCCATGTAGGGGCTCATGTTGCTATCAGTACAAGGAAAATCACGTAAAAACGGGAAAAGAATGCACCGGTACCTGGTGAAATGGAAAAATTCCTGCCGATGTAACAGGCCAGATTAAACCCCTGACCAGAATATACCCGGGTATAATTTAGCCTAGGCCAGAATATACCCCCGGGGTTAAACTGCCTAGGCCAGAATATACCCCCTCAGGCCAGAATATACCCCTTTGACAACATGTAGTAAAAAATTGATGAATGACTTTTTAGACTTTCTCTTCATGTTTTAGCTCTGTCATAGAAGTTAAACTCTTTTCTTAAGTAGCAGAATTGTTTTTATTAAAATAAAATAGTAATTAAAAAATATTTTATTATGAATTAAAGAAGCATGACCTTTTATTTGAAAAGGATGATGTCATTGTCTCGTTTTTAAAATATGAAACCTTATATAACTTCGACGATTCAAGATCAAAAGTTACCGTCTATACAAATATATATGGAATTAGTTGTTGTTTTTTTACTTAACATTAACTTAATCAAGAAACTACATGATTATTTTAAAACAGTTATTTAAGAGTGGTTATATTTGTTCCTTTTCATTTGCGTACGAACACTTTGGATTCCTTACCCTTATCTTATCTTATCATTTACAGACGCTCCTTCTATACAGAAGATTATTACGTCCTACGCTTATCATTGGTTTAAGTCTGGTCTTGCATTTTTATTCGATTTTTAAATGTTGATAGTGTTGGTTTTCCTGGTTTCCTCAGGCAACCCATTCCACATTCTGAGTCAAGTTTCATTTAGTTGTTATCTAATGGCCGTGTTCATGTGTTGAATTACTTTATATCTGAGGATGAAGCGGTTGTCCTCTGTTCCTGTCAGAATGTAGCGTAAGGCCCTGAAGTAACCGTCTCTGCCCCCCCCCCGTTTCGTTTAATATGTACGCATTGGTTGTGTAAGATCTCAAGTGCGGCGATAATATACAGACTTGTCAAAAGTAAGGACAAGTGTTGTGCTAAGACGTTTTCTTCTTTAAAATTTTAGTGGGTTAAAAGTCCTAATTTGAATTTGTTTTGAGACAGGTTGTATCACAATGATGTCTGTTTCTTCACCTGTGCTTTCTTGTTCCTTTTGTTGTACGCCCCCATTGACAGTACCTTTAACAGAATCATCAGGGAACTGATTGGGTGAAGACTCCTTTTTATTGCTGCAAACTTTTAGGTTACTGAAATTGTAGGTGTTTCTGAGTATTTTGTAAATCGATTTATTCTTCAACTTAACTCTTCCCTTGTTCAATGATTCTACCACGAGGTACGGACCAATCCATCAGGGTTTCATGCGATGAATGCGGTGATGATTCTTGATATCATCGTTTTCAGCATCCTTCCGTCTCGCGAGGTGATGGTGCAAACGAGGTCTGTGCTTCCCAATGTTTTGGCCTTTCTCCTATCTCTTCTGTCTATAGCCTCGACAATCCTGCCCTCTTCGGCTACTTTTACGTTCTCTTTGACAACTGTGCGCCATGTAGATCGGTCTTCTGCTTACACTCCCAGTCACTTGTCCTTATTCTAGCTGCTTTTAAGTCTCTCTGGAAGACATCTTTAAAACGGACACGTAGGCAACTTGTCTTCTTCTTTTCCAATACCAGTTCTCTATATAGGAGGTCCTCGGGGCTGCGACCCCGGCTCATTCTTTTCACATGTCCTGGCCATTTTAGGCGTCTTTCATTAAGGATTATATAAACTATGGAATCATCAGTTATTTCTTGGTAGCTTGAATTTCTGCGATCAAAGTTACACACTTGATGCAACTGGGCTGCGTGGACATTGGTATTCCCCGTTAGATTAACCCTTATTTGAAATGCTGTGTGTTCAGCACATCGACGTTGACTTTGTCCAAATAAGTTAATGGTAAAACTGTTCCATCTTCCGCAGGCCTGAGATCCGTGGGTATTTTGGCTTTTCGTCTATACATAATTTCAAAAGGAGTGCACCTGGTTGAGGCATGTACAGATGTGGTATGCACTGGTATATTTTTCAGTGGGCGTGTCTTCTTACTGGTTTTTTGCTTTAGGACAAAACATTTTGACAGATTTTGAAATCTTTGTGAACGTCATTCTTCATTCTTTTCCAATAACAGCCTTCAGAGATTGTGGTTGTCTTATCTCTGCCAAAATGGCCACCCAATTTTGGGTTGACATAAAACGTCTTCAGGATATTTGGCAGGCGACTTTTATTGAGAACTTTCTTTTTACCATGGTAAAGAATCCCTTCTTTTGCTTCAAAGGGCTTTGCAGTTTGTCTAAATTGTGACTTGGCATTTGACCGTTTCTCTGAAGGTTAGTCATGGATCCACAGGGGCACTTAAGTTTTGTTGTAGAGTAGAATTGTAAAAGCTGATCATGCAGTTGGTCTTCCATTTGACAAAGTTTGCGCTCTGGTGGTTTGGAGTTTATTTTATAGTGACCAAAGATGTGTTTTTAAAGTTGCAAAGTCCGATTCGTCGACTCTGTAAAGATTGGCTTAATCCAACAAGGTTGCCACCATTCGCAACTTTGTGCTACGCATTTATATTTACGCCTTTCAAAAGAAATACAGCTGGTTTAAAATAAAATAATAAGGCGCGACGAGGTCAGAGTTTCTTTTAAATGCAGGTTAAACGGAACACAATCCGTGCTTCCTAACAATAGGTGAATGCATGGAAAGCGGACAATCCAACATTGGCGAAATTCAGTAAGGATGGCCGTACTGTTTTAAGAGTAACACGGGTAAAATTGAATTGCGCTGATTTAAACAATAAAAATAATGTGAGCTACTGGAGCAAAGTTTTTTTTTATGTCTTATGACGTCGCGAAGGCAAACCGAGGTACAGATAAAGGTTCGGAAATACGACAAGCAACATTGGGGAAGTCAAACAATGTTACCACACTTTTAGTCTTGTCCTAATCTTTAAATTATTTTGCATGTCAGCGTATATTCAGATAGAAAAAAAGGAAAGGTGCCATGATATGTTTATTTCAAAAACAAAATGAAGATAGGCCTAAACCGTTGTTGCCAGTAACATTTAAAATGTATGTGAGAAAAAACAAAAACAAAACAACAAAAAATTCATGCAAAATTTAATTCAATAATTAAAAAAAAATGATTTATCGCCATAATCAAAACAATTAAACATAATGATTTGATTAGGCTAATAATCGAGGTACACGAAATAATGCTCGCAAACGTTTGAAAAGCTACAAAAAAGCTACAACTATAGTCCATATCGCGCTTAAACTATTTTTTTAAAAACTAATCAATACATGTATTTGCTTGAATTAGTCAACTTTCAAATTTAAAAAAAAACAAAAAAAAACGCTGATTCCATCTATATTTGTATAGACTGTAACATTAGATAAAAAATAACCGTCCCATCAGACATCGTAATAGAGAAATTTTTTATTATTATTATTTTATCGCAAATAAAACATCTTTACTACTTAAGAAATTAGTTTAACTACTCTGACAAAGCTAAAACTCCAATAGAATGTCTAAATAGCCATTCATTCATTTTTTACTATATATCATCATGTTGTCAAAGGGGTATATTATGACCTGGATGGGTATATTCTGGCCTAGGCCAGTTTAACCCCCGGGGGTATTTTTTGGCCTAGGTCAGATTATACCCGGGTATATTCTGGTCGGGGGTTTAATCTGGCCTAATACACCGGTCGTCTAATACGAAAAAGTTTGAGAAGCACCGGCTTACAATTTATTTAATGCCAATTTACATAGCTTCACGCGTGTCACGATATTTCAATGTAGAATTACACTAAATAAATATTTCAATGACAAAAAGTGATTTGAAACATACTTATTTTCAAATAGAAAAAAGGTGTTTTTTTGTTTTTGTTTTTAAGTCAAAGCTTTGTGACATATTTTACTGGAGAGGGGTCTAACTTTTTGTGACGACGCGTGACGAGGGGGGGGGGTGAAAAATCGTCCAAAATCGCGTGACGTCATTTATGGACAGCCCCTTAATGTTACTTTTAATTCAGTCGTGATTAATTTTTTAAAGTAAAGTTTAGCGCAGAGTTTAAAAATCTAAAGACAATAAAAGCTGTTGAATATGAAGTATAGTTATAATTTTAAATTTTTGCACTTATTTTTAATTTCTCTCTAGATCGTTTAATATGGCAATGACATTTTTTTCTATCTTTGTCTCTATAATCGGCGATAATTTATTTTGCAAATTTTAGCTAAAAAGGATCATTAAAATCAGGATTCAATTTTTTGTTGGATCCTTTTCCTCAAAAATACATTATATTTGGTTAATTCTACTCCATCTCCCACCTTCAGTAGTTGTTTCTAGATCATAAAGACATTATAATCCGCATTTGTTTTCTCAAGATTTCGTCTGTATATTAAAGGTTGTTGGACAATGATATTAATTGTTTTTTAAACATGGTTTTTATACTTATCCGATTACAAAGGAATGGACGAGTGATGTTGAAGTGGATATAACATTTTATATCTTAAATAATGAATTTTGACGAACCTAAACAATAAATTAACAATTTCTGTCCCACATGAACGAAATAAACTTAATTATTTCACAATTTTATTCCCAAATGTTTTAAATATAATAATTTTTTCAAACTTTCAAAAAATATATATCCACCCCCTTCGTCACTCAAAAAGCGTATATATTTACGACACTACATCGTAACACAATAGTAAGTAAACATTTGTAACAGTATTAGCATGTAATAGATAGAGAACGCATGGCACCTCCCCCTCAAAATGGCAATTGGTACCTACTCCATAACGCCGATAAAGTAAAATTATAAATGTTATAAAGGAAATAAATAACAAAATTATATAAGTTCTTCTTTACTTAGCATGTACTGAGACTTGTAGCTTCGCTTTCAACATAAAATTCAATAACTATTTACATAATTAGGTTTTTATTAAATGTTGAGATAAGAAAACACAACATAACGAAATTATCAATTTTATTCCCACATCTAAAATAATAAATCCCATGTATCGAGTGACAAAGGTAATAAAAAAAACCCCGTAAAAAACCAAGTTTTTGACTATAAATCCTTTATGTACGAGAAGTAACTAAAAGAATGTTCATTATAATACGCAGCGCAAGATCATCCAAAAATACAAAATTGCAGTTGTGTCGTAAAACATGTTTAATATAATGTGCACCGATCAGGAATATGTTTATAAAAAGAGTTGTCAATAAAATACGCACCTTATTGCGCGACAGAAAGGTTGTTCAATATAATACACACAGCGACGCTCTATCTCAAAAAATAGCATGATACATAGGAATAAATAAAATAATCTAAAAAATCAATAATTTTATTACGGTACATGCGATCGATCTGAAATTTTGATACATTGTTTTTATTATCGGTACAAAACTGCCTGCAAAATTTCAGCTCACTAGCTTACGAGGAAACGGGTTAAAAATCGATCCAAAGTTTTGGCGACAAGCAAGCAATCAAGGGCGCAAGCAGACACCACGAGTTAATATAAAGGATTTAAAAATTATTTAAGGCATCTATAATAAAGAAATAACGCTTAAATTAAAAAAAACGTAAAAAAGCAAGTTTTTCACTATAAATCCTTTATGTACGAGACGTAACTAAAAGAAAGTTCATTATAATACGCAGCGCCAGACCATCCAGAAATATAAAATTGCAGTTGTGTCGTAAAACATGTTTAATATAATGCGCACCGATCAGGAACATGTTTATAAAAAGACTTGTCAATAAAATACGCCCCTTATTGCGCGACAGAAAGGCTGTTCAATATAATACGTACCGCGACGCTCTATCTCAAAAAATAGCATGATACATAGGAATAAATAAAATAATCTAAAAATGCAATAATTTAATTACTGTACAAGCGATCGATCTGAAATTTTTATACATCGTTTTTATTATTGGTACGAAACTGACTGCAAAATTTCAGCACGCTAGCTTACGAGCAAATGGATTAAAAATCGATCAAAAGTTTTGGCGACAAGCAAGCAATCAAGCAATCAAGGGTGCAGACACCACGAGTTAATATAAAGGATTTAATTTTAAAAAAACGTAAAAAACAAAGTTTTTGACTATAAATCCTTTATGTACGAGAAGTAACTAAAAGAATGTTCATTATAATACGCAGCGCAAGACCATCCAAAAATATAAAATTGCAGTTGTGTCGTAAAACATGTCTAATATAATGCGCACCGATCAGGAATATGTTTATAAAAAGAGTTGTCAATAAAATACGCACCTTATTGCGGACATAAAGGTTGTTCAATATAATACGCACCGCGACGCTCTATCTCAAAAAATAGCATGATACATAGGATAAATAAAATAATCTAAAAAATCAATAATTTAATTACGGTACACGCGATTGATCTGAAATTTTGAAACATTGTTTTTATTATCTGTACGAAATCTGCCTGCAAAATTTCAGCTCACTAGCTTATGAGCAAGTGGGTTAACAACCTATCCAAAGTTTTGGCGACAAGCAAGCAAGCAAACAATCAAGGGCGGCCGCAGACACCACGAGTTAATATAAAGGATTTAAAAAGTCACTACTTTGTACCACAGAGCCAACCCAAATATAAATGTTATTGTTGTATCGTATTATAAAATAAAGGCACAGATGTATTTAAAATGCGTACATGAAAAATTTTGCACCGTAAATAATGATTTTTGAAAGAGCTGACAATAAAAGATTTTAGAAAACGCACCGCTCCAAATAATGGCTCGAAAAAGAAACTGCACCAAAAAAAGTATGTTTGGACTTCCTCCTTAAGTTGTTAAAAAGGGAAATGAGATTTAATTTTCCTCTCTTTGTCTCTGCATTTTCTGATTTTACGGCCAAAAGGGACATTTAAAAAAAAACCATACTAAAATAATCTGCTGGTTAATAGGAACCTTCCAGACAAATTTGGTCTCTGTCCTTTTTTTATTTTCTCCGTGAAAGCGGGCTACAGAGCGGACACAAATAAACAAAAAAACAAACACACAAACATACAAACACCATCTGAGCTTTTTATATTATATATATATATATATATATATATATATATATATATATATATATGTATGTATGTATATATATATATATAAGAAATATGTAATTACTAGCAGACCCGCGGCTTAGCACACGGCGCTAATGATTTAGTGACGGGTGAAGACTTCATGAAAGACACAGTTGTCAAAATTGGTTACATCGTTTCATTTTCAAAAATTAAAATATAAGCATAAAACAATATACATAGTTCCCCTGGTAATGTTATACTACTAATTTTAGAAAGCAGCGCACCAAATTACTGCACCACAAATAACACGTTCCGAACATTCCGCATAAAATTGTTCTATATGATAATAAATGAATAAAAAAATAATAATAAAAATAAATGAAAGATCTCTATTACGTTATTTTTTTAATCTGATGTGTATTTTTTTTTGAAAACTTCCGTCATTTTTTATGGGTGATACGCTAGTTTCATAATAATTATAAATACTCAACTCCTATTTGTAAATTTTTCCCTTTTCAAAAATTAAAATATAAGCATAAAACAATGACGTCGTTTAATATTTTTATACAAAATCGCAGCGCCACCTAACAGCGTTTCATAAAAGCGTTTCACCCATTTATAAATACATACATACAGACAGACGACGGGAATTATGTATATTGATAATATGAAATATCCTGGTTTACATTTGCTTAATTATAAAAATTGGTCTACATTTTTTTTAAACTGCTTTACTTTTGTCCTGTCGATAGTTTGTGAGTCTGGGAAGTACGGTAAAGAGTGTCAACGTAACTGCAGCCATCTATGTTTGAATCAGACATGTAACCACAGGAACGGAACTTGCACCAGCTGTCCACCTGGGAACATAGGAGACCATTGCGACATGGGTGAGAACTTAACCTACAATTGATTTGGTCCCTATTCACTTTTTATTTCGTATTACGGTTTTTTTTTGTATCCCCCGTTTCATGGATACACCAGATTTCACCCGTTGTGATTATTGGGCTTGTCATCCAGTTAATTGCGCATGCCTTGATGATTGTCAAGATGAATACAAAGGAGAGACGTAAGCCATTTAGTAATATGTTCGGTATAAACAAATATATACAAATTGTCATACAGTTGCACCTACAAAAAAAAAGTATTTAAAAGATTCCTCATTACATGCCCAAAACGCACAAAGTATTACATATGTCAATACATATTTAATTTTTTTTTAATTCTTGAAGAAATCCACATAGATTGCACTTTGCGCATCATCCATGGCTTAATGTAATATTAATATTGTAAACGTAATTAAAAAATGTGAGAATTTCTAGAAAATTAGTTGACTGGCTGCTTGAATTAGTTGAATACAAAAGCACACACATATTTAAGCCATGTACCAGATAACCTCTATAACTGAATTTCATTTAAAAAACAACAAATCCAAAGCTTATGTTTTATATTCCAAACATCACCTTAGGTCTTGATTAGTATTTACTAATTCAACAAAACCTCTTTGAAATTTGTAAGCAAGACGATTATATTTTTCTGATTTTGATATTTTTAACTAGGGTTTTCTAAATCTTTGACTAACATCCCATTTATTTTTCAAAGAAATCGATCCCTCGTAAACATTTTTTTTTAAACCGAGAAAATGTTCTAAATATACATTCATTATTTTCATCAATTATAGGAAATTTAAAAATGTCACAAAATCCCAATATTGGGGTTCCTTGAGTTACGACGTCGTTGATATGTTCTTAAGAGTTGTTTCCAGTGTAAGTCGGAACATTATATATATATATATATATATATACCCGCAGCATAAGTTAGGATTTCAGTTAGCGTTGAACCTGCATAACAACAATAGATTTCAATCTAATTCATGATGAATATACTTGTTTGTCAATATTTGTCAAGGTCGTGTAAAATCAAATGGGGAATAAAATTACATTAAGGGCCCCGTGGAAAATGGGTGAAGGATGTACATATCTCATAAGACTTCAATCCAGATCATTATGGAGATAAGTGCCTATATTTATTTAAATTGTTTAAAATGTAATGGGAAATAAATTTTTATAAGTTTACGAAAAATATTTATGGGCCTCATCCCCAAAGGAACAGACGTAGGAGTTCATTAAATAGAATTTTAATTTGTTATATCAAATTTGGTCAATAATTCATCCATATATCAAGTAGCCACAGTTTAAATTACCTTTTATAAAACTCATGTTTGGCATTACGGGCCCCAAGCCCCTATAAAGTGGTGTTGTTGTTTTTTAATGCCAGATACCTTCGCGGGAGCGTACTCAAAGACTTCTCAAAGTTTAATGGCCGTGGGATGAATAAAATACTCTTTATACGGCTTAACAACCATTAAAACAAGGTCTTGGAGGCCTTATTAGTGTAAGATGTAAAGTTCAAAACAACAGTTTATTTCAATCTGGATCATGATGGATATATTTCTTTGTCAATATTTGTATTTTTAAAAATCGTATGAAATCGAATGGTTAAAAGTTCGAAAAAGTTTAAGAAAAAGAGATTAGGGGTTCTCAGCTACAAAAGAATAATAAATACAAATTTTATGTCCTATAGTATTTTAAAAAAGGCCATCAAATTTTATATTCTAAGTTTTGTCAAAATTTATTTACACATTATCCAAAGTTTATATAAATTTTAATTAGCTCATATAACGTGAAAAAAACTACATTTGGGCCCAGGCCCCCAAGTGTGTTATAATAAAAATATTTGGTTTTGCCTGTTACCATCGCGGGAGTGTACTCAACAACTTTCTAAAGTTTCACACTTCTACCTACATGAGAAATTGGAGAATTAGTGATGAGTCAATTTTTATATAAGAACAAACAAAAAACTATATTGAAAACAATCACCCGTTATTAATAAACATACCGGAGCGAACTGCTAAGTATGCAACTCTTTTTATAACTAAAACCAACCACATATGCCTAAGTGGCATACAAGTTCGTTCTGAACGGAAATAAAGAAAAAACGTACACCACAAACAACAAATGTAAGTAAGTTCATTGACATATAAGTTTTTACAACCATCTGTAGGAGTCCAGCTGAGTAGTTGGCCTATTTTAATTTCATCAGCCTACATATTTTTGCGTGTAGCTTAACCCATCAATCTCACTGCGTGGACCAATAACGCACTCGCCTCGCAACTATTAACACCAGCTGGTGACAGACGAAATAACGCATAGTCTGATCGCTAGTGGTCCATGTATAAACATACATAAGCCTGTAAATCATTACCAATCACTTGTGATAACCCTTAGTGGTACACTTGAGCTTCCTAAATTTCACTACAACGATCACCTATTGTCACATACAAACATATTCCCCTAAACAAAAATTACCTACCAATATAACAACTACTGACTTAAATTGTTTGAATTTTTTACCAAAATCATAAATAGTAACCTTCCTTATAAAAATTTACAAAAGAACACTTAATTTACATTTGAATTTCGGTTTTTAAAAGTAGAAAACAACAAAATACAATAGTCAGAAAAACTTGATTATAAAATTAAAAATTTCTTTACAGATATAATAAAGTGAAGTTATTTTTCAAAAGCTTCACTTGCGAATGAAAACCCCTCATTTTCAAATTATTTACAACACCAGTTGAGTGGTTGAATTTCTCACGGTTTTGCAGTGAGAATGATATAAAATCTAATCGGTAGTGTTCGATGTATAAACATTAGTGTTTAAATCATTACAAATCACATGTAATAACCCCTTGGGATATACTTTAGTTCCTTAGCCTTCCGCTACAACTATCAACTATTTTCAGTGACTAACAAATTCAACTCTTCAAAAATTACCTACTTATGTTAACAACTACTGACTTATAAAATCGGTGAGTTATTAGCCAAAACAATAAATTATAACCTTCCTTATAAAAATGTTCAAGAGATCACTTATTTTACACTTAGATTTTGGTTTAAAAACTAGACAACAACAAAATACAATAGTCAGAAAAACTTGATTACAAAATTAAAAATTACTTTTGAACTTGAACTATCCCTTAATCCGTTGTTGGGTCGTTGGGGCACCATCGTGAACTGCTCACTAACACACGCCATTTGTCCCGGTCCTCTGCTGCCCTTTGAGAGTCGCTGAATGACAGGCCGGTCCACTCTTTGATATCGTCCTCCCATCTCTTCTTTTGTCTGCCTCTTTTCCTTCCTACGTGGACTGTGCCTTGCAATATAGTTTTTGCGAGACCACCAGTTCTTGTCACGTGTCCGTACCATCGTAATTTCCTCTTCTTAATTGATGTGAGTAGGTCCTCATATGGGCCAATGACAGTACGTATTGTGTTGCGGACCGCTTCGTTTGTGATGTGCGCTGTGTAGGAGATGTTCAATATCTTTCTGAAACATCTCATCTCTAGCGCATTGATTCTTCTTTGGAGGTCTGCAGTGAGAGTCCAAGCCTCACAACCATACAAAAAGACTGACATCGCCAGAGAGCGCATTAGCCGGATCTTCGATCTCAGGGAGAGCTTCTTACTTTGCCAGATGTGCTTTAATTTACTCAATGCTGCCATTGTTTGGGCTACTCTGGCAAGAATTTCTGGCTTTGAGCCTTCGTCGGATATTATCGCCCCTAGATATTTGAAGGTGGAGACTTCTTCGAGTTTTTGCCCGTTTATCCGAATCTCACTTGTGAATTTACTATTTGCCACGACCTTGGTCTTTTCTGCATTGATTTCCATGCCGTACGCCTTTGCTGTTTTCTCTAGCTTTGCGAGGAATTCTTTATGTTCGTCCTCACTACCAGCTAGGCCGTCTATGTCATCGGCGAAGCGTAGGTTGGTTATACTTCTCCCTCCGATGCTGACTGTTCCGACATGGTCTTCTAGCACATCTGTCATGATCCTTTCAAGGAAGAGGCTGAAGAGGATGGGGGAAAGTAGACATCCTTGTCTGGCACCAACAGTGGTCTTGAAACAATCTCCCAGCTTGCTGTTGAAGAGTACTGCACTGGTTGCTCTTTTGTAAAGATTCTTGATCACCTCAATGAGGTTTGCATTTATGTTGAATTTATGCATAGTTGCCCACAGTGCCACATGCCACACTCTGTCGAACGCTTTTTTAAAGTCTATAAAGACATGATAGAGGTCACTTTACAGAGTAATAAAGTGAACTTATTTTTCAAAAGCTACTCTTACGAATAAAAAAACCCTCATTTAAAACATATTTACAACACCAGTTTAATGGTTGAATTACAAAGCCCTATCCACTTTATCAAATTCTACCTGATACTAGTAGAAAATTTCTTCATGTTTCAATAATATTATTCAACAAAACAAAAAATGTATCGCAAAAAATGCTCCAAGTAGCGTTTTAAAAAAAATACAAAATTTGGTACCAATACTATTTGTAGAAAGAAAAACAAACAAACACTCTTGAACTTTATAAAACTGTCCATGCCGTTGAGGTAACTACATCTAATAAATAAAAAAACACGAAGAAAATGTCTCACTTAACCTTATAAAATATTACTACCACTAGATGATCACATCTAGTTAAGAAAAGAAACATAAAATACCTCTTGACTTACACTCTACACTTAGATGAGCTCCACTACTTTGTTTAAAAAATACTATGAATCTATTAAAAACTATTAAAAGGAAGAAAGGAAGCATCCTTAAACTTATAAAATATTCCCGATACTTGGAAAGAAGCACTAGTTTTATTAAAAAATACTATGAAGCTATTAAAAACTATTAAAAGGAAGAAAGGAAGCATCCTTAAACTTAGATAATATTCCCGATACTAAGATAAAAATCCGTACTTTTATTAAAAAATACTATGAATCTATTAAAAAATATTAAAAAGAAGAAAGTAAACACCCTTAAACTTAGAAACCTATCCCTCTGCCCCAAAGATGAGAACCTCTAATTAAGAAAAAAACTCAAAGAAAACAGGCGTCAAATTTTAAAATATCTATGATACTAAAAATGAGGACGGATCAATAAACTCTCAAATAAACTTAGTGAAAACCCCATAATTAAGAAACACTACGAACAAAAAAAAAGACCTTTTCATCACATAGACCCCCACACTAAGATGAAAACTGCTACTTTAGTTTAAAAAATCCTATAAAACTACTAAAATTATTTAAATTTACAAAGAAAACAACCTTAAATTAACCACCAACATCTGCAATTGCCCCAATCCATACCCCTCTCCTCATTTGTCTTATTGATTTTAACCTAAACCAACGCATTACTTGTCGTGGACCTCAACTAATTTATAAAAAAATTCCACAAATCAAGCGGTAGCACACGGTCATTCAAACTCCTCTCCTCGTTTGTAGTATTGATTTTAACCTAAACCAACGCATTCCAACTCCACTTCGTGACTTCCTGTACATACTTTATACCACCACACCTATACTAACATCAGATCAACAGGCAACATCTGCAATTTTTTCCAACCCTCCTCAATTTGTCTAATTAATTATAATATATACTAAACCATTCCTGATTGTAACCTATACCATCGTCTGCCCCTACTATGTTATTTTAATTAAATTCACCTCCAACAACACCTGTCAAGCGGAGTAATCCAGTTAAAATGAAACGCATAAAAACCGTAATTAGAACCCTTAAATACTACCATTCAACAAATAAAATACAATTCAAAATAAATAGAAATAGCTTGAGAAGCTTTAAAGTCTACCATTCAACAATAAAATACAATTCAAAATATATAAAAAATATTTTGAGGACCACTAAAAATGTTTACATAAAATTTAAAAAGTAAAAATAAAAAAGGGGAAATTACTGCAGTTTTCAAATACAAATACACGATTATTGCCCCTTAAGCACCGCAAATTTGAATTTCTCGTGCCACACCCACTAATTAACATGTCGTATGATAACATGACAATGTTGTATAACAACATCACACTCATGACATCCTAATTAATTACAAATTAAGTACACTAATTAACATAATTAACATGTATAAGATACACTAATTAACATGTCTAACATAATTAATTACTGCGCGCCGCCGGTAAGGACAAAGGTCAACTATGACATGATCCCCCACAAACTCGCCCACAAATGATAACCGAACCATGCAACCTATACTACTTATGTATTTCATAGTGTATTGGTTATTACATCCGCCTGACATGCGGATGGTCGTAGGTTCAAGCCCCAGTGGCCTTTTTTTGTTTTAATTTTAAAATTTAAAAAAAAATTGTGCCTCTTCTCTTTCCCCTTTCTTAGAGAATTTAAACACCGCTTTGCAAATATTTCACGGGAATAAAGCTTCATTCAATGTTATACCAATTCCTTCATCACATAACTGTCTGTTTCTAGCGGTCGCATAGACCATAGACGATGTTGTTGCTCCCTAACTTGACAAAATGTCTGTAACATTTGTTTCTCAAAATTGTGATAACTTTGGCGACGACCTCCTCGTTGTTCTCAGTGAAGGAAACGTAATCATACATTAAGTACATGAATACTTCAGGAGTATATGGTGGTGAGGCAGAAATTGTCGAACTCGCGATCTCTGAAATACTTCCCAAAAATGCTTCGGCAGTCCCCCAACGTTCACTCACGTTGTATCCATTTGTTCGTGCTACTGTTTGTGTCCGTTCGCCCCCCCCCTTTTTTTTGCACTATCTATGAGTAAGCCTAGGGCGTATGCTACGCCGCGGGTCGTATCTAGTTTCTATCAATAGATCTTTGCCATATTATGACAAGGCCTGTTTAAACAAAAGCGTCAGTAAGATAACGATGTGGCTACACTAAAAAAAGGATTTAACGGGTGATTTGCTTTTTATTATAACAATTTTTTATTTTTCGAATTGATATATTTTTTTCGCCGAACAAATAGTTTGTATGCCTAATAGACATACCTAGTTTATAACTAAGGTAACATAACACATTTATCAAATTAATATTTTAAATGTCAATAATAAAAAAAAATGTCAAACTTATTTTTCATTTTCCTAGAGTGTAGGCCTGGAACGTTTGGCAAAGACTGTCTACATAACTGCAGCAATCAATGTTTAAATACGCTCTGCAATCACAAGATTGGTACCTGCACCAACTGTCCACTTGGAAATATGGGTGACCAGTGTGACAAAGGTTAGACCTGAACCTATTACTTCTAGATATTAACCTTGTCTCTAGTTACTGAAACCTTGATTAACGATAATTTTATTCATCTTTATAGTATGCGACCCAGGTCGGCACGGAAGCAACTGTAACGAGACATGCAGCCTGTACTGTTATAATTCGAGTGCATGTAATCCAGTTGATGGTGTATGTCCCAACGGTTGTCAAGATGGATACAAAGGCGAGAAATGTTCTGAGAGTAAGTGATTGGTATTTATCTTTATCCCAACCATTTCGTGTGCAACATGCGGTAGCACCGCTTGGGCCGAAATAAGGCTAATAAGCCACAAGAGAACACACGTGTCTGCCTAAGCATATGTATAATATGCTGAGAGTGGTCCTTCGTCGATCACGGCGGAAAAACAACAATATCTTTATTAAAGTTATAATTTGTTAAAAAGCTTAAAAGGACAGAATCTAACCAATGGTAGCTGTTGTGCATTCACAAATATTTCCACTAGTACAAATAATTTTTCGGTTTAAATTTACCTGCAAAAGCTGCCCAACACGTATTTTTTACATACTCCTTGCTTAAATGAATGTACTGAATGTAAAAGAAGAATTCCGTTAATTTCTATCATATAACATATTTTTTAAAGGATTTATTCTATTGTGTACATCGATAACCCTTACCAAGAAATCCATGACAGATTAACAATAGTTAAATTAACATGTAAATCTTTTCAAAATAAACCTGATTTTAAACTGGGAATAACATAATGCTAATCTCAACAAAAAACAACAAATAATTGAAACTAAACTTAACATGAAGAAACTTTAAAGCTAAAGATATAAACTACTATCTAGATATTCAGATTAAACTAAATTTCAAAAATGCAGAACTCAAACATGAAGGATTGGAAGAATTTCAAAAATTTCTAACTATTTACTAAAGTAAGTTTTTTTTTATCATTCAGCTAATATATAAACGGGAATTTCTATCATATTCTTGTCACATACAAATCTATAATTTTAAAATAATACACTTTACAGACACGTTATTTTCCAAAGGAGCGGTAAGAATAAAAGAACATTTATTTTACCCAAATCACTATGAACATGTGTAAAAGCTACTAAATATATATAGATAATATATAACACAAAACGGAGAAGCGATATCAAACACTCATAATAAAGACGCCAACTGACACAAGACTTCGATTTTAGAGCTATAAACAAAAATTGATTCTTTCTATGTGTTATCTTAATTACCTTACTTAAATATATTTTCCCATTTTTAAAGTTACATATTCCTATATATATATAGTAGCTTGATGCGGTAAATTAGGATTTTAGATTGCGTTGAGAACTCGCGTAAAACCAATTCAAAACACCAATTAATTTCAATCTGGATCATGTTGGATTTACTAAATGTATTAAGTTATCCTTCTTGTCTGTCTGTCTGACATGGTCCTGCGGAAAAAATGTAAAAATGACATACTTCAGGTGATCCTATCGAGCTGATAATTTTAATTTTATTTTTCGTCTGTTACCATTGAGTGAAAGCACTAAACAACTCCCATTCTCAAAGTTTCATGCTTCTAGCTACACAGAAAATAGGAGAATTAGTGATTATTAACTTTTTACATAATAAAAATATATGTTTTGGCACTGACCCCCCAGGAGTGAAAATTTTATATACATTATAGCCTGTTACCATCGCGGCATTGTACTTAACAACTTCCCAAAGTTTCATGCTTTTACCTACACAGGAAATTGGAGAACTTCTAATTTTCAATGTTAAAAAACAGCATTTGGGCCCCCGGCCCCCCATAAGTGGGATTTTTAAAAATTTTATTTGCCAATTTTCGTTGTGCGAGTGTGCTAAAAAAACTTTACAAAGTTTTATTCTTTTACCTACACGACATTTTGAGAATTAAAAATGAGTAAGTTTTTATCATTTAAAAATTCATTTGGGAACCAGCCCAAAGTAATTGATAATTTAAATAAATTGTTTCTCCTGTTACAATCGCCGAAACGTGTTCAACAACTTCCCAAAGTTTCTTGCTTCTATTTACACGGGAAATAGGAGAATTATTGATTTTTAGTTTTGATATATCTCATATAAGGAAAAAACTACATTTGGACCCCCGGGCCCCAGTAAGTGATAATTTAAATATTTTGTCATATGTTACCATCGTGGAAGTGTACTCAACAATTTCCAACGTTTCATACTTCTACTCGGGAAATATGAGAATTAGTTATATCAAATTTTTATATAGCCCATATGAGGCCAAAAAATGTTTTTTGGCCCCGGCCCCAATGAGTTTGAATTTTAAAATTCCTTTCAGCTAATTATCGTCGAGAGAGCCTACTTAACAACTTCCCAAAGATTCATGCTTCTACCTACACGGAAAGTTGAAGAATTAGTTATGAGTCAGTTTTTAATGTAAGAAAAAAACTACATATGGCCCCCGGCCCCCTTCTAGTGATAATTTATCATTCTTTTTACCTCTTACCATCGTGGAATGATACTTAACAACTACTCAAAGGTTCATGGAAATAGGAGAGTTAGTGATTTTCAGATTTTATATAGCTCATATAAGGAAAATCCTATATTTGTGCCCCCGGCCCTCAGTATGTGATAATTTAAATATTTTTTTGGCTGTTACCATCGCCGAAGTGTACTCAACAACTTCCCAAAGTTTCACTCTTCTACCTACTCGGGAAATAAGAGAATTAGTGATATTTAATTTTTATATAGCCCATATAAAGGAAAAACGTTTTAGGGCCCCCACCCCCAATAAGTGTGAATTTTAAAATTCTTTTACTCCAATTATAGTTGTGAGAGGCTGGCTACTCAACAACATACCAAAGTTTCATGCTTCTACCTACACGGGAAATTGGAGAATAAGGGAGGAGTCAGTTTTATATAAGATAAAAAAAACTATATTCAGGCCCCCGGCCCCATAGTGAGTGATAATTTAAATGTGTTTTCGCCAGTTACCACGTTGGGAGGGAATTCAACAAATTCATAAAGTCTCATGCTCCTACCTTCACGGGAAATAAAAGATTTAACGAAAAACTGTTTTATATAGCCCATTTAATTTTAAAAAACTACATTTGGGCCCCCCGGCCCCTAGTTAGTGATTTTTTTTTCGACTGTTACCATTGAGGGAGAGTTCTCAACATCTTTCCAAAGTTTCATGCTTCTACCTACGCGGGAAGATAGGAATTTCGTGTTGCCTCAGTTTTAATTAGCCCATATAAGAAGAAAAATAAGGTTTTGGGCCTCCGGACACCCATGATTCGAAATGTTTACAATCTTTTTCCCTAATTATCGTCATAAGAGTGTATTCAGCAAGTTCCCATGGTTTCATGCTTCTACCTTCACGGGAAGTTGGAGAATTAGTGTTGAGTCAGTTTTAAATATAAGAAAAAACTACATTTGGGCCCCCGGCCCCCAGTAAGTGATAATTTATATAATTGTTTACCTTCTACCATCACGGAATGGTACTTAACAACTACCCAAAGTTTCATGCTTCTGTCTTCTCGGGAAATAGGAGAATGAGGGATTTTTAATTTTTATATAGCCCATATTATAAAAAAACATTTTTGGGCCCCTGGCCCCAATCAGTGTGAAATTATAAACAATTATTTTTCCTCTGTTACCATTGCGGAAGTGTGCTTAACAACTTCCCAAAGTTTCATGCTTCTACATACACGGGTAGTGGGAAAATTAGTGATGAGTCAGTTTTTTATATAACAAAAAACTACATTTGGGCCCCCGACCCCCAGTAAGTGATAATTTAGATACTTTTTTTTACCTGTTGCCATCGCGAAATGTTACTTAACAAATACCCAAAGTTTCATGCTTCTACCTACACGAGAAATGGATAATTAGTGATTTTCAGTTTTTATATAGCTCATTTAAGGAAAAAACTACATTAGGGCCCTCGGCCCCCAGTATGTGATAATTTAAATATAGTTTTTCCCTGTTACCATCGCGGAAGTGTATTCAACAACTTCCTAAAGTTTCATTCTTCTGACTACTCGGTAAATAGGAGAATTAGTGATTTTTTTTATTTTCATATAGCACATATGAGAAAAAAATACTTGTTTGGCCCCCGAACCTCATGAGTGTGAATTTTAAAAATCGCGAGTGGCTATTTAACAACTTCTCAAGGTTTCATGCTTCTACCTACATGGGAAATTGGAGAATTAGTGATGAGTCAGTTTTTAATATAAGAAAAAAACTACATTTGGGCCCCCGGCCCCCGTTATGTGATATTTTAAATATTGTTTTTGCCTTTTACCATCGCGAAAGTGTACAACACCTAACACCTAACCAAAGTTTCATGCTTCTACCTACACGGGGAATGGAGAATTAGTGATTTTCAGTTTTTATAAAGCTCATATGAGGAAAAAACTTCATTTGGGCAGCCGGCCCACAGAAGGTGATAATTTTAATATTTTTTCGCCTGTTACCATCACGGGATTGTACTCAACAACTTTCCAACGTTTCATGCTTCTGCCAACTCGGGAAATATGAGAATTAGTGATTTTCATATTTTATATAGTTCATATAAAAAAAATTTTTTGGGCCCCCGACCCCCATGAGTATGAATTTTAACATTCTTTTACTTCAATTATCGTTGCGAGAGGCTACTCAAGAATTTCCCAAAGTTTCATGCTTCTACCTACACGGGAAGTTGGAGAATTAGTGATGAGTAAGTGAGTGAGTGAGAGCTTTGGCTTTTATTGCCGGTCTCTGTCCCGCTCTCATTTAAAAACCAAATAACGGTCAAGGACCAAATTTGGTAGGACGGTTCCTTTTAACCTGCAGATGGTTTTGGTATAGTTTTTGTAATTGTTGCTTTTGCCCGAAAGCAGTAAATTTTAAAAAATCAGAAAATGTAGAGAAAAAGAGAAATAAATTATATCTCATTTCCATATTAAACAGCTTTATACGGAAATTCAAAACGTGTTCATTTTGGTGCACTATTTTCTTCCTATACTTTATACTCAGTGGTGCGCTTTCTAAAATCTTTTCTTGCCTGATGGCGCTTTCCCAAATCTTTTTTATGGTGTGCACTTTTTCGTCTACGCGTTTTAAATTGAGCTTTATCACTTTATTATTATACATTACAATATTAATATCTACTTTTGTTTTAAAATTACGTAACAATGTAAAATCTAGGGATGCACTTGGCCGAGTCTACACTGTTCATCCATCAAATGCTGATTGCTTCTTTTTACGAATGCTACTTCACATTTTCAAGGGTCCAATGTCATTTTTAGTCCTAAAGATATTCAATAATCAACTTTTTTAAATCTATCGTAAGGCATGTGAAAAAAGAGGTTTTTTAGAAAATGATGACCGCTGGGATCTAACGCTGTTTGAAGCATGTGCCACCAAATCACCATATTACTTAAGGCATCTGTTTTGCATTTCGCTAACTACCTGTAATGTTTCAAATCCTCTTCAGTTGTGGGAGAAATACAAAAAACACCATAGTGAAGAAATTCTTTTGAAAGTTAGATGTGAAAATCCAACCTTACCAATCAAACTTTCCTCAGAAATTTTAAATAATGCTCTCATCCTTCTAGAGGACATTTGTTTGTCAATGTCTGGACGAGGCCTCATGCAGTGTGGATTACCATCTCCCAAAAGAAATAACAACACTCTTATTTAAAATGAAGTTCTGTGTGAGTTTAGTTACAATGTTGATGATCTAAAAGCATATATTGTTGCGAATGAACCACTTCTTTTTGCTGATCAGCGCGTAGCTTACAATAAGGTGATGTTAATGATAAGAAAAGGTCATGGTTGCATTTATTTCCTTGACACCCTGGTTGGAACCGGAAAACGTTTGTCATCAACCTACTCCTGGACACAGTTCAAAATGAAAAGAAGATTGCAGTTTCAATTACATCATCTGGCATTGCTCAACACTATCGGAAGGCGGTAGGACAGCACATTCCGCTCTCAAATTGCCATTAAATTTAAATCACAAAGAATTTCCAGTATGCAACATTTCTAAAGGGTCTCGACAGGCTAAAGTGTTGCAAGAGTGCAGTCTTATAGCTTGGGACGAATGCACAATGTCTCACAAACGTGCACTGGAAGCCTTGAACAGGACTCTACAAGACCTGAGATCAAACGATTTAATCATGTGAGGAACTGTGGTTTTTTTGGATGGTGACTTTCGACAGACTCTTCCGGTTATTCCCATGTCCACTCCAGCAGATGAACTAGATGCATGTTTAAAAGCATATATTCTCTGGGAGCATGTCAATAAATATCTTTGACAACCAACATGCAAGTTCATCTACAACAGGACGCTGCATTGGAGATGTTTTCTCGCCAGTTGCTTCAACTTGGAGATGGGAATATGCCTGCTGAAAGAGATAGTGGGCTAATTGCACTTTCTGGTAAATTCTTTTTTGTTTTAATTACAGCCAAGGAACTCTCAATAAAAGTGTTTCCAAATATTGAGCACAATTATCAAAATCATACGTGGCTTTGCGAAAGAGCAATTCTAACTCCCAAAAATAACATTGTTAACACGATTAGTATAACAATACAAGATTTAATTCCCGGAAACCCTATTTTAATTTATGGGCAAAATGCAAGCCGACTTTAAAAAGATGGATACTTTTCAGATAGACTGTTGCTTTAGTAGAAAATATGCTAACGCCGGTCTATTGCCGGTGTGGTTGACAATCTTTCAAATAGGCAATCGGTTATACTTTACTGGCGTAAATTATATTTTCTTTGTGCTTGGCTTAATTTCTTAAACCTCAATTTAAAAAGAAGGTTATTGATCAAAAATAAGTACTGCTATTTATTTTGTACGTCAACTTTTTTTCCCGTGTTTATTTGTACCTATCAATTTATTGTACGCTAAGGCTAACAATACTAACAATTACTATAATTGCATATTTCATATTGTTTAATTATTCATTGCAAATTTAAAGAGAAAAATTACATATTAAAATTTTCAAAGTAACAGCGGTTATTGATTCTATACCTCTACTAAAACAATTGGCAAACTTCTCCCTCTCTCTCTCTCTCTCTCTATCTCTCTCTCTCTCTCTCTCTCTCTCTCGCTCTCTCTCTCGCTCTCTCTCTCTCTCTCTCTCTCTTTTGTGCTATAAATGGAATTCTTTATTATTGAACATTTGTAGTAATCCTACTACTTATTAATCCTACTTAAAGCTTGCAAGACTGCATTGTTTTAAAACGCATCTTTTAAAACTTTTACTTTTCCAATAAAAAAAAACAATCAAAAATTTCTTCGACTGATGAATTTAGCTATATTTTTATTTAAAGCATGTATAAATATTTGTGTTCATTTTTATATGTAAATTTGTGTAAAGCGTGTTGAGCTAAGCTGCTAGCTAGGTTATCGCGCTTTATAAATTCTCCAATTATAATCATTTCAATTGTTATAATACTGCAACGCAACTTTAGATGTGAAGGTTTGAAGAAACTTTGTCAGAAAAAGTTTATTGATTAATTAATCAAATTAATTTATTTTTTTCCATCAATAGAGTACAGGAACCATTTTAAGAAGTTTATTTAAAGGCCAAATTCTGCTTCAAAATTACTTAAAATGAAGTTCCAAATCACGTCATACATGTCTTTCATAACTGCGTAAATACTAACTGGATACCATGCTTTATGTTTAAATACACATTTATCAATGTGTTATTACAGAGAAAAGCATTGATCGATAAGAAGGGTAAATTTTGAAATCTTCAATGAAAATATTGTTAAGACCCTTAAAACTAAACAACATTAAAATTATTATTTAATTGGCCTTTGGAAGGTGTATTATTGTAAATTTTAAAATCAATTTCAATATATATATATATATATATATATATATATATATATTTTTTTTTGTTAACAGTTGTTCAGTAATATATATCCATATTTAATTGGAAAGTTAAGTTCAGCTTGAAAACAATGTACATTTTTTATTTTAAATCTTGGCATTATACATATATTATCTATTAGATATCTTGATTTATTAACCTCATTTCTTTTTTCATTTGTTACTTAAAAGATGTGTTGCTAATTTCCATTGCTCTGATTCAATATGTAATAAAATGAATATAAAATTAAACTAAATTTTATTAGCTTGATATTTAAAATGCATCAATTTGTTTTTAAATCCTTTATATTAACTCGTGGTGTCTGCGGCGGACCTTGCTTGCTTGCTTGCTTGCTTGTCGCCAAAACTTTTGATCGATTTTTAACCCACTTGCTCGCAAGATAGCGAGCTGAAATTTTGCAGGCAGTTTCGTACCGATGATAAAAACAACGTATCAAAATTTCAGATCGATCGCATGTACCGTAATTAAATTATTGATTTTTTAGATTATTTTTTTTATTCCTATGTATCATGCTATTTTTTGAGATAGAGCGTCGCGGTGCGTATTATATTGAACAACCTTTCTGTCGCGCAATAAGGTGCGTATTTTATTGACAGCTCTTTTTATAAACATATTCCTGATCGGTGCGTATTATATTAAACATGTTTTACGACACAACTTCAATTTTGTATTTCTGGATGGTCTGGCGCTGCGTATTATAATGAACATTCTTTTAGTTACTTCTCGTACATAAAGGATTTATAGTCAAAAACTTGGTTTTTTACGGGTTTTTCTTATTTAAATCCTTTATATTAACTCGTGGTGTCTGCGGCCGACCTTGCTTGCTTGCTTGCTTGCTTGTCGCCAAAACTTTTGATCGATTTTTAACCCACTTGCTCGCAAGATAGCGAGCTGAAATTTAGCAGGCAGTTTCGTACCGATGATAAAAACAATGTATAAAAATTTCAGATCGATCGCTTGTACCGTCATTAAATTATTGATTTTTTAGATTATTTTATTTATTCCTATGTATCATGCTATTTTTTGAGATAGAGCGTCGCGGTGCGTATTATATTGAACAACCTTTCTGTCGCGCAATAAGGTGCGTATTTTACTGACAACACTTTTTATAAACCTATTCCTGATCGGTGCGCATTATATTAAACACGTTTTACGACACAACTGCAATTTTGTATTTTTGGATGGACTTGCGCTGCGTGTTATAATGAACATTCTTTTAGTTACGTCTCATACGTAAAGGATTTATAGTCAAAAACTTGGTTTTTTACGGGTTGTTTTTATTTAATCATGTCTTAATTATTCTCACTCTACTAAAGAGGAAACATTAAATTGAACAAATAGGAAGGTATCCTTGTTTACACTTCAAGATAAATATATATTTATTAAGCATCGTCTAATTCTTTATTGTCTACCACTTTCACATGTTCGTTTGGTCTTAAATGTATGTTTTCAATAGTCTATTCAATCTAAATTTGTTTCATATAATGCTATTTTATAATCCAATAAGCAAGTTTTTAAGAAAAAGTCGATAAAAGAATGACAAAATGATCAATATATATTTTTTCCTTTTCGTTTTCCCACATGAAACCCTACTTACCCAGGTATTTGGCTAGTATACAAATATATATAATAGGGCTGCGGAAATGAACGATTATTTTCTCGATTAATCGTTAAAATATTTCAACGATTAAAAACCTTTTTAACGATTAATCGACCCACCACTTATAAATGTACTGGAAGTCAAAAAGTAAAATATTTCGGCCGATAAATATAAACTAATTTCCGGACGATTACTGGAACATTTTGGTTTTAAACGCGAATGTTCAAAATATTGATAAAGGTTATTGTATCCATTGAGATAAATTGTTTGCCTGCCATGCAATGTTCCGTCTAAGTTTCGTTGATCCGTGTGCAAACTTGCAAAACATCCATTCTTTGTTTGAAATATTTTACAAAATTTGCAGCGCGGTGATTCTAAACTCCTGAGTGGCGTCGGTCAAATATCGGCGCACCCGCGCTGCTTCAAGGGAAGGAGCTACCATGGTTCTAACACTTCGCTTACATATCACCTGCAAACCAAACTTCCACTACAGTATCATAAACTTCAGCTGAGACAATCTAAAGCAATGCTTCCCAAACCTTTTTGGGTGGCGACCCCTTCTTATAAAATTCATGACACCCGTGACCCCCATGAAATTTAATTAAGTCATTTTCAATTTTTTTTTACAAAATAGAGCATATGTGAATATCTTTAGTCGACAGTTGGCGACCCCTGAAAACCCTTCGTGACCCCTTGGGGGTCGCGACCAATAGGTGGGGAACCACTGAATCTAAAGCTAAGTGAACGATTATTCAGCTCGGCTGTTTTTATTGTCATAAGAGTCGCTCATCGCTTGAACCAAATAATGTCAATAAACTTGTCTTTTTGCGTAGTTGGTTAAAAGATTACATATAAAGAAAACATCCCAGTGTTAATTCTGATTTTCGAAATGTTTTGTTTAATAAATGACACTTATGACAACATAAAATTCAATTTTTTGCTTTAATCGAAATTAACAATAAATTAATCGTTAATTATTCAAAAGGTACCGATTAAATTTAAATTAATCGTTAACAGCCTTAATATGGTGGTGTTTTAACAACTTTTACTTCTAGAAACCTTCGTGGGTGCGTACTGAAAAACTTTCCAAAGTTTATTGGCCGTGGGATGAATAAAATTCTATTTATACGGCTTTTAAAAAACTAAAATAAGGGCCGGTAGCCTTGTCGGTGTAAGATGTAAAGTACAAAACAAAAATATTTATTTCAATTTTGATAATTATTGATATATTTGTTTGGCAATATTTTGTATAAAAAAATCATTTGAAATGGAATGGTTAAAATTTCTCAAACGCTTACGAAAAAGAGATTACAGCCCTCGGCTCCAAGAGATTGAAAAATAAAATTTTGATGCCCTATTGTATTTTCATATAGGCTATCAAGTTTTTATGTTCCCAGTTTTTCAAAATCCATTTACACAGTATCCAACGTTTAAACAAATTTTATTTAGCTTATGAAAGGTGAAAAAATACATTTTGGCATCCGGTGGGAGTGTACTCGACATTTTCCCAAAGTTTCATGCTTCTAACTTAACGGTAAATCAGAATTGTTTTTAAACATACCACTCATTGGTTTCTTTAAATTTATTCCTTTTTACTTTCATCGTTGCATCGCGCGACGGGTCTGCTAGTATACTATATTATATATAAGAAATATGTAATAA
>CALYLW010000946.1:340026-383270 GCA_944989445.1 Ampullaceana balthica | reverse complement strand
TATATATATATATATATATATATACATATATATTTAGAGAGAGAGAGATGGAGAGAGAGAGAGATGGAGAGAGAGAGAGAGAAAGAGATAGAGAGAGATTAGAGTCTAGAGTCTAGACCGAACTTGGTGCAAAATATCAAGACCCATATTAAACTACAATATGACAATTGACCAATACAGGGGTGCGCAACCGCATGCGGCCGTGGGCACGAAAATGTGCGGTTGTGGAAATCTGTTTAATTTATAATAACATGCGGCCATCAAATATTTACAATTGGGCAATATATAATGTAAAGTTGTAAATGAAATATCGAATATTCATTTCTGCACTGCATTATTCACCAGGAGGCGCTGTGTTCTAAATCTGTTGATTTGGATAACATTCTCAAGGATGTGAATCGCATTATCCTTTTCATTCGTGCGAATGCTCTTCACCACCGCCAATTCATACAAATTCTTTACACAAATGATTCGTGTGCTGAAGATATTTTTTACCATACCAGCTTTCGTTGGTTGTCTCATGGAGAAACATCTCGCCGCGTTCTGCTGTTACGAAAATAAATACTGGAATTTAATGCCACGAAAAATAAGGACTGCCCACTGCAGAGTTAGGCCTTCTTAACATCTCTAGCCTTCATTGTAGATTTGTTAATTTATATCAAATGCCTTAACGAGTCTCTGCAAGACAAAGTAACAGTTTGCCTCATTCACATAAGAGTACAGAATTTTTGTAACAAATGTCGTCTGCTACAAAGACATATCCAACAGCTCAATCTCAATCATTTCCCGCAACTCACCGCTCTAATCGAGAGCCATGAAATAAGAAAAGATGAAATTCCAGCTACGTCCTTTCCAGGCGTCCTCAAAGCGCTGTTGTTGGAATTCGCAGAATGTTTTCAGGATTTCGACAAGATCTCATAAAATATGAGACTCGTTGCTTCTTCACATTTGGCTGAGACAGAGAGAGCGCCGTTGGATGTCCAATTGGAACTGATCAAAAAAAATAGCGCACAGCTTGAGAAGAAATTCGAGGAAAACAAAATCTACTGAAGTCATGGAAAGTAGCTGTGGAGTATCCCAAGCTTCGCGAAATAGCAAGAAATACTCTAGTGCTGTTTGGAAGCACGTACATGTGCGAAGCGTCATTTTCACGAATGAAATATATCAAGAACAAATATCGAACCCGACTGGTGGACACCAATCTGGCGTCAGGAATACGACTGATGACTCCAGCGATTTACCGGACTTTGCGCGACTCTCGGCAAAAATCCAAGACCATGGCAGCTTATCACTTATTCAGTCATTGTGTTCTCAGTGTACTAATGCCACTTAAAAGTATAGTCATGCTTTACGTCTGTGACATGATGTCAGGTTTATATGACAATGTTCAATAAAGTAGAAATATAAGAGAATATCGATGGAAATGTTTTGGTATTTAATTAAGCACTGTGTTTGCCTAAAATATATTATGTTTATGTCATTATTATCCACGTTGACTATTACGAGAGGTAAATTTTTAATAGTGACCGTTTCGCTTTTCAGTGAAAACTTTTTGGTGGCCGTTGCAAAAGTTGTTTTTTTATGCGGCCAGCAATAGCACAAAGGTTGCGCACCCCTGGACTAATAATACCCCTCAATTGGGCACCGGTGGCCCAAAATTTCTTTTTCCTTCTTTAAGCTATATAACTATATTTTATGGATCTCGGTTAAACTTGGCACATTTATCAACCATTATCCATACTGAAATCTAGGTGGGTTTTATATTTTACAACATGCACCGTTTAAGGGCCGGGGACCCACTTAATTTTTTAGTACATTGTAATCCTAATGCCAATTCCTTTGAAAACGTTTAAAACGTTATTCCTCATTTGATTTTTACACTTTTTTTAAATCAATATCCAGAACCCAGACACATATTCATTACGATCTAGATTAGGCTCGAAAAGGGTTTTAAACTTTACACCTGGCACCGTTAAGGCCAGGGAGACCTTAAGGTAATTTTTTCCATATCGTACCTATATAAATATTATTTTAAACAGGGGCTACTGGCTGGCTTGATTTATATAGACAAAACCTGGTACACTACACGTTGATGGCAGGTATGAATATGACAAAAGGAATAATACTCCTAAGTTTACTCTTTTTGTGACCGGGGGTCCTTATTGCATTTCCGTTATACAAATTTGGTGTATGGCTTTTATGTTAATTACCGGTTTTCAAATGT
This sequence comes from Ampullaceana balthica, assembly GCA_944989445.1. Lineage (NCBI taxonomy): Eukaryota > Metazoa > Mollusca > Gastropoda > Lymnaeidae > Ampullaceana > Ampullaceana balthica. Next base: position 381,046 of record CALYLW010000946.1, on the reverse strand, counting down.
ACATTATTATAAAAGCAAAATTATTATCCCTTTTTATCTGAGATTTTGAGGAAATTTTTTTTAATTACAGATTTGGTAGAACTACATTATTTTTCTTCATATTTTAATAGAGAAAATTTTAAAACGTTCACATTATTATTTATAAAAACTAAATTTAATAGTAGTCTTATTATTCACAAATATTTGGGCTTTTCTAACATATTCTAGAAAATTCTAAATTTTATCTTGGCAGGATATTCGTTTTCTTCGCCTATGTCTATGTTAATGAAACGTGTTTTTAAGTTTTACCCTATTTTATAAATTTAGGAATGTAATATAACTCTTGAAGAAATGGGCGGATTAAGACTGCACGGGGCCCCTGGCTGCAATTCAAACTGGGGCCCTATCCAGCCAGCATCCCTTTAAATAAAATGATTGCTGACAGCTAATAATATAAGACTATAACTGTTACTTGTAACTAAATAGTCCATTGGTTCCTTTCTCATAATTTTTATGTACTACGGGATCGGATTCATCAAAAAACCGAACACAAAGAAATAACTGTTCGCCGGTATCGTAAAATTGAGTGTAAAAAATATAATTTTTTTTAAAAAAAGACAAATTTAAAATAAAATCATACGCCCTCTGGGATTCGAACCCGACACCGCTTGCACTACAAGCCTGTAGGCTGCCAGGTAAATGTATAATATAAAAACAGGGTATTAGTAGGCCTGACAGGACGTAACACAACAGCGAACGTTTCGGCAAAGAGCCTTCCTAAACGGACAAATAGTACACAAATGAAACGAATAAAACGAAATAATAATTTTAAAAATACTTAGCTGCGGTGAAATCCAAGTAGTCCAGTAGAGATATGGGCTGCCACAAAACCACCAGAACTTGATGGGAAAGACACATTTAAAACATATAAAAATTATTTACTATCAAGTCAGAATAGCGATCAGATTAATACATAAGATTTTATTAATTTATTTAATTTATCATATTTTTAAGGATTCATGCATAAATTTGTCCACCTTTATTATAAAATATACTAAATTTGAGGGCCCCTAAATCATCGGGGGCCCCTGGCTTTAGCCCGTTTAGCCAACCCCTTAATCCGCCATAGCTTGAAGATTAAATGATTTGGATATAATGTAAAATATTTTTGAAACTCCTTTACTTTTATTTTCCGTTGGGTTTTCGTAATTTGTAACATATTTTAATGTAGTAAATCTTAATGTCTTATCCAATTGTTTTGCGCGCTGATTTCAAGTAGGTCAAACCTCAAATAACAGAATGAGTTCCCTCTTTAAACTTAAATTATAAATTATTATGGGGCCGTCCATAAAGTACGTCACGCTATTTTTGACCATTTTCAACTCCCCCCTCCACCCCGCCACAAACTGTCACAAATTTCGGAACCCCCTCTTTCCCTTTAAAGTACCTCACACTTTCGAACACAAAATGTGTTTTATTAACAAAACTAGGTTGCGCTGGGGCGCCGTGGCGCCAACTTTTTTATGAAGCCCAACTAATTTATCATTGTTTGATAAATACTTAATATTAAACTTCCTGAAATATACAAAAATTATTTTATAGTAGGGGTTGTAGGGCGCCTACGACGCTCACTGCGATTGTAGGGCGCCTAAGGCGCCCACTTTTTTGTGTCAATAGCCCAAGTAATTTATCCTTGTTTGATAAATACGAAATACTAAACTTGCTGAAATTTACACAAAGTATTTTATAAGTATAAATCCTCTAATCCTATTTTTACATTGTTCCTTTTTCCAAAATTAAAATATAAGCTATAATAATGACGTCATATAATATTTTTTTTACAGCGCGTCCTTAATTTATAATTATTTTCACACCTTTTTGCTCGCCTTCCGATGCACACCTTGTATTAAAATATAAGCTTAAAAATGACGTCATAGCGTTACACTCGTTACACATCCAACCAACATGTGACTTGGACTGTTATCATATATATCTTATCACCCGTCAAAAATGACGGAAGTTTTCAGCTGAAATCTATTTATTTTATAAAAAATGCACTTTTTTAGGGCGCCTACGGCGCCGACCTTTTCGAAAGCCAAACTAACGTGTCCTTGTTTGATAAATACAAAATATTACACTTTCTAAAATTTGTACACAAAGTATTTTATAATAGGGGTTGTAGGGCGCCCACGGCGCCCCCTTTGTTTTTTAATTTTATAATTAACCATCATCAAATCCTCTTTTTACATTGATCCCTTTTCCAACATTAAAATACACGTATGAGGGAAAACAATGACGTCTTATAATATTTTTTACAGCGCATCTTTAATTTGCACACCTTTTGATGCATTGGTGCAGTAATTTGGTTTTCCCTGCTTTCTAAAATTAGTAGCGTCATGGACAGACATTGCAAATTATATTGTTTATATATTTACCCTCAATTATGTATGACTGTGGCCTTACGCTAAGGGACATCACTCTGCTTTTTTAAAAATTGAAAATATAAACTTAAAATCATAATCATTTTCGTTTTCAGATTAACATTAACCAAACAACGCACGAACCTTTGACGCCAGCATTTGTGTTGTAAACAGTGCTGACTGACTCAAAGAGTTATTTTTTGGTGCAGTAATTTGGTGCGCTGCTTTCTAAAATTAGGTACAAAATTGTGTGGTGATTAGCACTGTAAAAACATATTTATAGATACTTTGTGTACATTTAAGGAATATTTAGTATTTATCATACAAGGATAAGTTACTTGGGCTTTTGACCAAAAATAAAAGTGGGCGCCGTAGGCCCCTACAACACCTATTATAAAATACTTTGTGTACATTTAAAGGAAGTTTAATATTACGTATTTATCATACAAGGACAAGTTAGTGTGGCTTTTGATAAAGGTGGGCGCCGTAGGATGAAGGATGAAGCTAAACAGTAAACATTACTGTGTGTGTTGATGAAACATAGACACTTTTGATTGGTACCTTCATAATACTATCCAGATCAAAGAGAAAACGTGAGAGAAACCAGAATGGGATCTCATAGTGAACATAATCCCATCTGGAATATGATTCTATTGAACTAACTGGTACGAGGATTTTTTGCCACCCTGGGAACCAGATTTCGTGAGCGAACTGGAGCATATCAGCAGAAGGGATGAAACCAGACCTGGATCTCATTATGATAGGGTTCATACAGGAAAATATAATCCAACCGAAATACGGGATGATATCGGGGAAAGGGATTTAACGATACATGGGATCTTATTATTCCATGGAATTATACTAGACTATGTGATCTCACCAAAATCTTGAATCAAATTAGGCAATAGATTTTCGACCAAGAGCAAGATTCTATTATTAACAGAAAATATTAGGGTACATGATCCCATCAAATTGTATAATATATCGAGTACAGTGATTGAAAGCAGAATGGAATCCTATTAAGAAAAATGAATCATAATGGGGTATATAATCTCAACGAAGTATTAATTCATACTGGGGAAAGAGTTTCGACTTAAACGGAATATAATTTGTGGAATTTGTGGAATAATACTGGGGAAAGGAGTCAAACCAGAACGGGATCCCAATATGCAAAGGGATAATACTGGCAATTGGATCCCAAGAAAGTATGGGATAATATTGTCGAAATGCAATCCCTGAAATGGGATCTCATTATGCAATACGATAATAAAGGGTTATGTCATCCAAAGAAAGAGCGGAATAATATCGATGAAAGTTATTCGGCTAAGAAAGGGGTTCCGTTATGGAATGGTATCATACTGGGTGGGTTAAAAATGGAAATCATAATGCAGGACACGTGAAATGGGTATATTAGCTAGTAATTAAAAATGTGATCTTTTCGGTTCTCATGGCATGTATGAATGTTTTTATTTTGATCATATCTGCAACATAATAGGAGAAGTAGAAGATACATTTTTAATCCCACTTCCAAATTAACAGAAGTAAATAAAATAAAAGAGTAATTATTTTCACCTCTAATCTACAGTATTGAATGCTACTGTTATTTTTTACAACCAGTCAAAATTTAAAGTAAAAATCTACAATTTGCTAGACTTATTGTTATCGTATCAAATTGTAGTATAGCATTCCTTGAAACAGAAAAGAAGAGTAAAGTTGAATTTTATTTCTAAATATATATACGCAATATTATTTTTTTTTAAATGTGTATTAAAAATGAACCAAATTAATTTCAAATTATATATGCTTACAAGACTTGATCATCACTTTTCCTTTATTAATATTTAAAGTTTTTAGTTTAGTCATTCGCATGTCTTCATCCTCTATAATTTTTAATGTCTGAGACAAAGGAACAAGAGAAAAATATCTATAAAGAATTGGTTGTTTTTTTTAAGAAGCTTTAACAAAAAAAATGCGTTTAGAATGCTGGACTAGGATAGTCAATAGATCATTGAAAGAAATCATATTCCATGAAATAAAAAAGAAAAATTTAGGAATATTTGAGAAACGCAGACATGCGTTTCTGACTTGGCTCTAGCAACGACTCTAACAGTAAACAAAACAATAACACAGTGGCAAGCTGAAAAGATTTTGAGGAAATCAACTTTCTAACGTGATAGTGAGATAACAGTCGGAGGACTGATGGTGATGATGATGATGATGATGTAGTTAACTTCAATGTAGTGTTATTGTACACTTGAACATAAAAAACCAATGTGAAATATTCTAATACTTTGAACTTGCTGCTACATAGTTATTTTTACAGGTTTATTGCTCATTTTATAATTTCAATTTGTGATTCCTCCAGAGTATTACATACAAACAAACAAAAGTTTAAGCAGCTATAGTCTCTTGTCAATATTTGTTTATTCTCTGCTAAAAATTGTTAATATTTTTTTTTCTTGAATAAATATTTTAGACATTCCATGACATACATTCTAAATTATCGGGAGAATTTATTATATTTTATGAGTTAAAATATTTTTTTGGAAAATATATCAATGTTTATATAAATCAAATTATCTCAAAAAGAAAGAATACACACATGATATGTAAATTCATAAAATGTGGTTATCCATTCTTTTTACGATAGTTTTGTAAACATCAACAAAAATGGTGTAAAAAATGCAGGTTTCTTTTGTATGGATATGTTGTTGTGTGTTTGTGTGCGAGTGTGCAATATAATAGCGCAAGTCACTGGCTGGCTGGCTGGATCTATCCGTAACGCTATGACCTCATTGTTTAAGCTTATATTTTAATTTTGGAAAAGGTAACGATGTAAAACTGAGGATTTGAGGATTTATAATTATAAAATACTTTGTGTACATTTCAGGAAGTTTAATATTTTGTATTTATCAAACAAGGATAAGTTACTTGGGCTTTTGACCCTTTAAAGTCAGTGCCATAGGCGCCCTACAACTCCTAGTATATATATGTATATATATATATATATATATAATATATATATATATATATATATATATATAATATATATATATATATATATATAAGGGCTGTGGAAATTAACTATTAATGTCTCGATTAATCGTTAAAAACTTTAACGATTAAATTTTTTTTAACGATTAATCGACCCAACACTTATAAATGTACTGGAAGTCAAAAAGTAAAATATTTCGGCCGATAAATATAAACTAATTTCCGGACCATTACACGAACATTTTGGTTTTAAACTATTGACTGACGTGAATGTTTAAAATGTTGATAAAAGGTTATTGTGTCTATTGAGAGAACTCGTTTGCCTACCATGCAATGTTCCCTCTAACTCTAAGCTTCGTTTGTCCGTGTGCAAAGTTTTTTTTTAAACGTGTGTGCATAGGTGCACAGCGTCCATTTTTGTGTGCAATATTTTACAAAATTTGCTGCATGGTGATTTTCCTGCATGACGTCAGTCAAATATCTGCGCAGCCGAAGTGCTTAAAAGAAACATTGCTACCATGGTTCTAACATTTCGCTTACATTACACCTGCAAACCAAACATCCACTGCATTATCGGAAACTTCAGCTAAAACAATCTAAAGCTATGTGAACGATTGTTCAGCTCGGATGGTTATATTTTCAATAAGACCCGCTCATCACATGACTCAAATGATGTCAATACACTTGTCTGTTTGCGTTATTGGTTAAAAGATGTCATATTAAAAAATCCCAGTGTTATTTCGATTTTCGACAAGTATTTTAATAAATGTTACTTATTACACAATAAATTTCATTTTTTGGCTTTAATTGAAATTAACGATAAATTAATCGTTAATCTTTCAAAAGTTAACGATTAAATTTAAAGTAATCGTTAACAGCCCTAATATATATATATATAATATATATATATATATATATATATATATATATATATATATATATATATATATATAATAAATATATATACATATATATATATATATATATTTATTTATTTATTTATTTATTATATATATGTTATACAGATTTAAAAGATTAATTACCAGGTATATGAATACACAAATAAGCAATGTTTCGCACCTATTTTGGAACTCTTTTTACTAAAGAAAATTGTGTAGTTATGTTGGACGCGCATTCAAATTGTAAATCAAGTCTGCTCCGCACGACAATGCACCATTTCTACTTTATGTAAGAGGAAATTGTACTAATTTGGAAGCATTATAGATACGAACTTACTTACTAAAGCTTTTAAAAATATAATAAACCAATCTATGAGACTATCAATAATTTGTCTTGCTTAAATGTTTTGTCAATTGCAACATAGAAAAATATACAAAAATATACATTAAGAAAAACAAAATAGATTGTAAAATGGTATTCATTTCAAATTAGGAAATTATTATTTTGATTTAGTTATTTTAATATATATTCATGTCTAAATAATTAATCCGTTCATCCTTAGTACCTTGAAGGCAAAGCTAATCTGTTTTATTAAGTGCATAGCACTTGACTTCGATCCCTTCTATTAGGGTAACAATTTTAATGAATTGTTAGGATTTTTCTACCATAAATGTTTCCTTGGAATTTCATTATTTGGTCTTGTCATAATATGACGGAAATTTATAAATAAAACTATACGGGTCTTTTTATGGACGAATTTCATAAAAATTTAATTAAAGATACGAGTCAAAATGTAAATGTAGGTATATTGAGAAGGAAGTATCTTATCAACTATTTGTTAATGATTCGTCAACTTAAGTCAGCTTATTGGACTTGAAAAAGGAAAAAAAACATTTTCTTAATTTTAAAAATTTGCTAAAGTTATTAACACCCTTAACTCATGCCTATTTGAGCTGCTTCGTGAGGAGAATGACGCAGCGCGCTGATGCCTTCTTTTTAACAAACAGGAAAAACGCTAACCTGAGTATTAGAAATATTAGAGCCATCGCTAGGATTTCACTTAGAAAAGAAGTCACTGCTGGCAGCACATTTCAGTGACATGGTATGGATCGCAGAAGTGGCTTTCCTGTATGACATATTCAGCCAGCAAAATGAAGTCAATCTGTTATTTCAAAGGGAAAAAGACAACTGTTTTCATGTTGGCAGACAAAGTAGCTGCGTTTAAAGCCAAACTGAAGTTGTGGGGGTGGTGCTTGAACATAGGCATTTAGGATATATTGCAAACATTAACTGGTATTCTAGCGAGACTGAGCCTGAGCATTCTTTGTCCCAGTTGGTCCACGATCATCTTTCTTTGCTTTTATAAGAATTTAAGCGCTACGTCTCACCACAGAAGACCCATGAACTGTTATGATGTTGATCCTTAACTGATTTGTCAACAGACCAGGCGATTCTTGCATGTTTATGCAAGAAGAAGTTCAACTACTCGAGATTGCAATTGCCGGTGACCTTAAAACTATGCTAGAGAAAAGAAACTCTTCCAGTCTTCCGTATTAAAGTCACGGTGGAATAGCAATTAAATCCCCATTGCCATTTCCAAGATCTTATCTGTGTGAAATGGATTCTACAGTGACAGCAACCAAAACAAAACAACGGAATAAACTGGACATTAGCAGCATACTTCCGGTGTCATTGTCTCCTATTACCACATATTGAACCGTTTCATTGCAAATAAACAAGCTTAGGGTTCTCATTGAGTTAACATTCTGTCAAGTTAAAATATTAAACAAATTTTAATTCATTTTTGGTCTGATTGTATCTGTTTTTGTAACCAGAATTTTTTGTATCCTTGTTCAAACATCGATTTAAGTTCCTAAATTGTTGATACTTCAATAAGCTGCTCCAGGATTTCTCTCTTTGACCCTGGATTTCATGGCTGCTAAGTTTTTATTTCTTTTTATTCGTTTTATTTGTGTACTATTTGTTCGTTGCTCTTTGCCGAAACGTTCGCTGTTTTGTTACGTCATTTTCAGGCTCACTCATACCCTGTTTACTTGTTATCCATCTACCAGTCGGGAATATCCAAGTGAATAATGTCTTCAAATTTTGGTTCAGACTGCATGAAGACCCATTAAGTTTTGACAGTAAGCAAGAAAATCGTTATCTCTATTTTGCAATTTTGAAAGATTTCGGAACTGAGAACATTCTCCTCTTCACTAGTTTTTTAGTGCAGAAAAGGGTTTGCAACAATTTCAGATATTAAGCTTTTAGTTTTGATTAAGTATAATTGGTCGATTTGTAGTTTCAAAATAGGTTTGTTAAATTTGAAAAATAAATCATTCATAAAGGATATGTCATTTTTTTGGAGTAAATCGTGTCGCGAATCATTGTCTTTGCTTTCCAGGAATTCCAACACTGGACCAAACAGTGCATAAAAGCAATTTAAATATGTACTTGTTGATAAACAACGTACTTTTGTGTGAATAAGTAAACGATTATAGTCTACTTCATTTTCCAAACATTGTTGAGCAAAAATCACTCATTGAAGGAATTCCTTTTAATTTTATTAACTGATCTAATGACATAATCTAGTGACTCATGCAAACTTTCGCTAAGATTTCTTTTTTTGTGAATTACTGATGTGATGAATGATACAAATGTATGTAATGAAAATATATTCGGTATAATTTTTTTTAATGCCAGAAAGTCCATGGTATAGATTTAACTTCATTAAAAAAATATTTTTAATTCAGTAAATAGCGTTTAACCTTAATTAATTTTTCCAAACATCATTTAGCCATACTTCAAATTTCAAATATTCAACAACACTATATTGTCGACATATTTTCTTCAGCTCACCCATTCTCTTATCTGTTGTAACAATCCACCGTTAATAATTATTAAACCTTTGCAATGGAATGCTGCAGTAGAGCCCCTTGGAAAACAATATTTAAATAAATATACGCGTAACTTCCTGACACATTGAAAATTACCCAACCTTGTAACCCTCGTTGATTCACGTTAAAATGTTTACTTTTCTGACCTACTTAAAAGAATTTCACATTTCTTACGCATCAAACTTGACCTTTAAATAAACCAAGTATTTTGATTGGTTATTGTTGTGGAAATTATCGCAGTTCTACAACATTTTCTAGTTACAACAACATTGCACTCTATGACTGATATAAACTAAGATGGTATTTAATCAGTAGAAAACGTATTCAGATATTATTTTGTTTATTGCTATTTTAAAAATTTTCCATTATAATAAAAATGGATCACAATTATATTAAACCTTGCACGGACCCTTGGCGTTGTTCGGGGTCCCCCCCAAAATCAATTTTTTTTTGCATGGTACCGGGGACCTCTGAGGGTCCATATGGATCACTTCGAGAACCACTGGCTTACACTATCTCTATCACTCCCACGCGTGTTTTAACTATTTTTTACCTTTTTTATTTGAGAAAAAATTGTTGTTTTTTTAAAATACTTTTTATGTAATTAACTGTTACATTTATTTATGGCACTCTACGTACAGTACTTTAGAGTATATATATATATATATATATATATATATATATATATATATATATATATATATATATATATATATATATTATGTTCCGACCTACACTAAAATTCGAGTTACAACGTTTCTTAAGAACGAACAACTTCCTAACAAGAGGTCCACCTGTATATACACACATACATATTATATACACATATTATTAGAAATGATAAGCTACTAAATATCTAGACTGAACTATATTAAACCGATATCTCCTCATAAAGTTGGATATTAGTCCGATTCATATTACATGTATTTAGTTAATCGTTTATTTCAGACATAACGAAAGAAAAAAAAATATTTATATATCCATATATATGTTATGCACAAAGCCCGAAGTTTGGCCATTTCGTAAACTGTACTTACAATCAACATTGTATATGATAATTTGGCTGACCAATTCTCGAATTGTTGGAGAATCCTTGGCCAAAGCTCAATGTAGTAGTGTAAGAGTGCCCGGTAGCGACATATCTGTCGTCACTCTTGAGACGATACTATTCCATTCGTCTGCCATTTTGAATAGTTCTTATTATTCTGACACAGGATCATTTAAACAATTTTGTATTAAATAGACCTCTAAAAAAAAATCAGCAGAAATAGTTGCTTACCAGCTACTTGATGTCTCCAACATTCAATATATATAAACCAAATGACATTAAGCTGAATTTATTATTGTCATGGCAATGCAGTTGGTATTTTATCTACGTGATCACATCAAATATTGTAATAAATCGATGAAAGTAATTAAAAGCAGAATGGGATCCTATTGTGCAAAGGGATTTTAAGGGGGTATATCCATGAAGCACTAAGTGAACACTACACATCCATCTCTATAGGTGGAAGACACTTTTATGCAACCTAAGATTTGCCCACAATATAGATATTTTGGCTGCGAAAAGTAAAGAACTACAGGAGCTCACTGAAAAACTTGCAGATAGACCAGGTGCATATGGAATGGAAGTCAGCTGAGAGAAACGGAAGACTTCATTTGCCGGTATGGCAATTATCATAATGAACCATCAAAAGCTGAAAGAGGTACATAATTTCAGATACATAGGAGCCATTATATCTAGAGATGGTACCTGTAAAGCTGAGATTTAGCGTTAAAATTAGGTCGGCAATGGCAGCAATGACGAAATTAATTAAAATATGGAACAGCGATAGCATTAGCCTTGCAACAAAGCTCAGGCTGTACAGAGCTCTCGATAAAACCATTGTCCTGTATGTATATGAGACCTGGACACTACTGGAAACAACCGACTATTTTTGACCCCCCCTCCCCATCCCCTGTCACAAACTGTAACAAATCTTGGGACCCTCCCCCCCCCTAAAGTAAGTCAAACTTTCGAAAATTTTCTTTAATTAACACCTATTTAAAACTGTATTAAAATATAAAATTTCCACTTAAAAGTAGGGATGTACAGGATTCAAAATTTTAATGACATCAATCTTTCACCATCATCGTTTCCTGGAAGGATAATTGCAGACAGATCAACTCGTCCTCATCTAGCCACTCAACAGCCTCTGTATGCGTATTTTCTCTTCTGGCAATAACTGCCATGCGTTTTCTTTGCCTTCTAGAAGTGATTCTCAAATGACGGATGCGTTTTATCTGAGTTGATTCTTAAACAGTTTGGATGGGCACATTCTCTTGAGCCCGAGCTCTGTGTTGTCCTGTATTTTTCTACAAGATTGTTTGTGAGGCAAAATATAAGTGACATTCTTTGCAAAGTTGATCAAATAAGCTGCTAATCATATGGTTGTACTTTGAAACCCGTTGATCTTGGCATAATGTCATCAAATTTGAGAGTTTGCGCTACAAACAAGGAAGGAAATTTATGAGAATGTGTATCTGCTCTTTCTGAAGCTTTGAGTCCATCAATTGTTTGGTTGATTGGGATTGGAGGAGGGAAGAATCTTGAAGGTAAAAATTGAAATATGAGATTCGTACTTTGTCGCAACATTTCATGTCTGATATTTCAAAATTTGAGTGAAATATTGGCTGGTTCGAACATGGTTGTCAAATCATTCCTAATCCTTCGATATGAGTCCTGCTGCCTCTAATTCAGATTTATGAACATCACATTCAGGAGATACGTATTTCATGCTATTTTGACATAAAACTAATTCTGTTTCACAAAATTTTTGAAAATTATTTTTTAAGCTATTTTAATTCTACTAAAAATATAAATAAATTAGAAAAAAAATAATAATAAAATTATAAATGTTTGACATCACACCACGCCTGACCCCCTGACCCCTGTCACAAAGTGTCACACTTTCTTACACCCCCTCCCCCCTCTGAGCGTGACGTAATTTATGGACGGCCCCTAAACGAATTAAAAGGAAGATTTAAAACAGAATAGAAAAGACCAAGGTTACTTAAATTATGTGACATTTATCTCATTTTGATGAAGTATTTATTGAAATTAAAAATTGTGTTTAAAATAAAATTTAAAGCAATTAACTTATGCTACATATACACGCATTCATTCAAATACAAACAACTGCTCGGTAAAAATAAAATTATACCAACAAAGAATTAAAAATATTATTTAATTTGTCTTATCTACATAATGCGTAAATGATTTTAAAAGAACATTTAAAACAGAATAGGCACAGTAAGTTTTTCAAGCATTATCACAAGCAAAAGAAAAAAGTCGCTATTTTGATACAGTCGCTGTTATGATTCAGTCGCTATTATGACGGTCTATGTTTTGACAGTCGCTGTTTTGATACAGTCGCTATTTTGAAATCGCCACTATGACGGTCGCTGTTTTGACAGTCGCTATTCTGCCCGGATGCGGACAGAATTACCTCCATTGCGGGTCGTCAAGAACCATTATAGCCCCAATTAAGAGACGCAAGCTGGCATGGTTCAGTCATGTGCTGCGACATGATAGCCTAACAAAAGTCATCCTTCAGGGCACTGTAGAAGGGGGCCGGCGAAGAGGTCGACAGCGGAAAAGTTGCCTTGACAACATAAAATAGGCAAATATGGAGATCGTTGTCTGTTGATGAGTCCATGTGCTTCCCTCCCCACCCCGAACGACCCAACGGTCATGGGACAGATGATGATGATGTGATCCCAACCGAGCATTAAATCATACCGAGGAGAGGTATTCGACTACAGCACAATCCCGTTATGTAACTGGATCATACTGGGGAAAAGGATTCAAACCATAACGGAATTTTATTATACAAAGGAATACTACTGTGGGCGTGTGTGTGTGTGTGTTTGTGTGTGTGTGTGTATGTGTTTGTGTTTATGTGTGTGTGTGTGTGTGTGTGTGTGTTTGTGTGTGTGTGTGTGTGCGTGTGCGTGTGTGTGGATCATTAACTTATTTTACTTTGCAGAGTTTATTTAAAATGTATGTGTGAGTTTTTGTTATGGAATAAAAACAAAGTTAAAATTATTATTAAAATTCATATACATATACATATTCAATGTTTGCATTCAAAAATAAGCAATACTTCGCATTTATTTGTTAACTCTGTTAATTTCATGGCATTGTGTAATTATATTTTACGCGCATTTCCAGTATGCTCCGCACCACAAAGCATCATTAATATTTATTTCACTGTCATCTATAAATTAGTAAACCAATACTGACGGATCATGCATAGAAACTTGCTTTCTTTTTAAAAGTTTATAAAATTATAATAAACAATTCTGTGAGACTTAATATTAACAAATAACGTCGCTATAATGTTTATTCAAGAGCAACTTAGAAAGATATACAAAAATATGTATATTTAGAAAGACGAAATTAAAAATATTAAATTGTAATTATTTCAAATTGAGAAAACTATGATTTTTTTTTAGTTACTTCAAAACATTTCCCTGTCTAAATAATTATTTGTACAGGCTTCGTTACCCGCCTAGTGGGCTACCTTACGGTAAGCAAATCTATTTTATCCAAGTGGACTCCACTTGACTTCGATCCCTATCATTAGGGATACATTTAATTTAGTTTATAATTTACTTAATACATTAAAAAAATGTTTAATAAGATATATCTTTCACTATTCACATAATGAAAATAATGTCTATAAAGTCTTTATCTAAAATATGTTTCCATTAAAAACGAATTTGTCAGGTAGAGATTAATGCTAAACATCATATCATACCAATGGTTCACTGAAAGTTATTTGATAAGTAAGTTTGCGATGTAAACGAAGATCTAATAAGTGCTTGGAAATTAAGATAATTTTCAGATTCGTCTTGTAAATTACAATTATTAAGTCGTCAATGAAAAACAAAATGGCTTTAAGCTGACATTTCCTTTATATATAAAAATATTGCTGGTCCTTATCGCACACAATTATCCCCTAACAAAAACATTATCGTTAAAGGTAATTATGAAACATAAGATACTCGCATTTCTTTCGAAGGCAACTTTAAATAAATCAGTTCAGGCGACTGACTTCTCCTGTCAAAATTTGATTACCCGTAGATGTATAGTAATGTCAAACACACATGTTTGAATTTAATTTTTCTTTATAGTAATATAATAAATGTGTTAAACGTGTTAAAACATATGGTATTGTGATAGGATTGTGAGGTATTTATATGATTTACGTGAGAAATAATTCTGCTTTTCAACTCCCTTGTTTATTATGGAAATGCAAATTTAGATGTAATGAATCAACGATGTAAAAATGATGACATTTAAATACTACTATAGTACAGTGGTGGTGTAAAAACAATGAGCAGAGGGGTGCCAAAGTGAATTTTTAAATTTTAATTTCTTTAATTTTTTTTTAAAATGATTTTTTTAAATATTATTTTTTTAATTTATTATTTTTTATTTTTTTTGGACGGGGGAGGGGGGACTAAACTAAGCCTTGTCTTATCTATACAGACGCTCCTTCTATGCAGAAGATAGTTGCGTCCACAGACCATGACAGATGATCTGTTTGGCAAGTGATGCAGCGCTCACAGGCCACGGCTTTGTGGGTTCCACGCATTACCCAGCCGCCTAACACTACATAGTGTTAGGTACCCATTCGGAGCGGGGTGACTCAGGGACGCCCTAGGCCCCGGGAACAAACCCTTGCCTTCACACGGATTCGAACCCGTGACCATCGGTACGACAGTCCAGTGCGCTGCCACTCGACCACCGCGTCCCTTATAAAGAATAAGGGCGGTAATCGTATGATTACCTTGTGGGTTATTTCTAGTTCATAGCTGACAACTGTTGTAATTAACCAAACTTCCCGAGACTTGCCTCGACTGAGTGGACCTATCCCCAATCATTTATTATTATATTATAGTGAAGATCATTCAACGATTGAGGTATTTTTTTTTCAAAACCCAAGAATATAGCATGTGTTTGGTTTTTTAAAGTTTAAGTATGGTGGGGATAGGAGTGGAGACATATATGAGTTGGCTAGTATACAAACAACATCGGATCGTCTCAATCGGTCACAAAGATGTGCGGCGTATTTCAAAGCCAAAGCCAAGGTCATTTCTTTCATATTCTGCCCTTCCTACTTATCAGCTTTGTGTTTTACTTACTTGAACAATTCAAAGAACCAAAACCTTTTTGTTTTAAATGATTTTTTGTTTCATGTTCCAAGAAAAAGTGTTTTTCAAAATACATTGCCGTTTTTTGGGAATGTGTTTATTTCCGTTTGACAGTTATTTTTTTTTAAAGCGTTTTCATGTTAAACGTTTTTCACAGTATATATTTAAAATGCAAAGTTTTCATTTTATAAATTATTTGCGAGCTCAAATATGAACACAGAAGATTTGCAGTTCGACCACAGTTGGTATAGACATTGCAGTAACATTTTCACAGGTATGCGGGCGCAATTTTATTACCCGGGTAATTGCTCGGAAACGGGTACTCGGGTTCCCGGGTACCCGTTGACAGGCCTAATCTTGAACAATCAGGTGTCAGGACCTTTTATGTTCTTTAGAGATATAAGCTTTATATTTATTATTTTATTCAACAGAGTGCCCTGATAAGTTAATAAGTTTTGAGTGTAAGGGAAATAAAAAAATTTAAACATTCCAATCATTTATTTTATATCGTTTTTTTTAATGTATCCTCTTTAAATATTATTTTATTTTTCTGTTTGCCACTAAACTTGAAATATTTTAAAGCACACTTCAGCGAAGGTTTCTGGTATAATGGATTTTAAAAAGTACCACTAAATGGTTTCTTAAAATGCATTCATTTATACTGAGGGCGTTAAATATATATATATATTAAGGTGACCAGACGTCCTGATTTAGGCGGTACTGTCTCAATTTCAGACCTCATGTCCCCATGACCTTCGCCTGTCCCGCTTTTTTCAATACTTTATTTCATAAAATAAATACAATTAGTTTTATTGTGATTTTGGGCAAGAATCAAATAATATTTTCTTAAATTAAAATTCAAAACAGTGTTTTTTATCAATTTAAATTGCTTTATTATTAGCTAAGTCGGTTGGTGCGTCGATTTCTGTGGTTATTTACATTTTACTCCTTGATACAGCTTTCCCGTGACTTGTCGGCGATCCCGATAAGTAAGGTTACCAGACGTCCCATATGGATAAGTAGGGTGTGCGATACCCGAAACTAAGAGTCCCGACGAGGAACGTCAAAGTCCCGTTAGGTTTAGCTAGGCAGTTAGATGATTACGGTCGCTGTAATGAATTTAGACTATGGCATCCGTGGTGGAGAGTGCCCCTGTCGATGTCGAAAACCATTGTACCCGTTGAGGGTCGGGCCATCCGAAGTGACCGTTTCGTCCCCATCACTAGCTATTTCAATGAACGACATTGTCTAGGGCCAGGTGGGCCAGTTCAATTCTAGAAAAAGTGCCGTGAAGAACTTTGGTCGGTCGGACGTCAGCTCTGAGGAGACCTTCCCAATGGGGATGCTTTTACCCAACACTATGTGGTTGGTTAACGCAGTTGCCCGCACCTCTATGGGTGGTCTATGATGATGTTTCCCCCTAGATTGTGACAGTTATATAGACCCGTAATCTGTGCGTGGTGGCGCCGCAGCTATGGCGGGTCGAAGTAGGAAAATTCCACATCAACCCGATTGAGGTGGAAACTCCCTTGAGAGGCAGACTAAGTCGAGTTGTGCGGCTGCAATCTGCCCAGACAACCTTCTCTTCTATGGGGTCGTTTCGGGGGTTACCCGTCGGCTAGCTCTCCTTGGTGGAGGGGAGAAAGTTGCCGGGTAATTCACCGAGGGGTTGAGTCTTAGTGACTTAGGGCCTTTGATGCCATCTCCAATGGCACACACACACACATACACACACATATATATATATAGAGAGAGAGAGAGGCAGAGAGGCAGAGAGACAGAGATCGAGAAAGCGAGAGAGATGGAGAGGGAGAGAGAGAGAGAGAGATAGAGAGTGAGAGAGAGAAAGAGAGAGAGAGAGAGAGATTAGAGTATGGAGTCTAGATCAAAACTGGTGCAAAATATCATCAAGACCCATATTAAAATACAATATTATAATCGACTAATAATACCCCTCAAATGGGCACCAGTGGCCCAAAATATCTTTTTCTTTCTTTGAGCTATATAACTATATTTTATGGATATCGATTAAACTTGGCACATTCATCCACGATTATCCATACTGAAACTGTGAACCGCTCTTTGGTGTTGGTAAGATGTCTGATAACTATATCTTTGATGTCGTCAAAAGTTATATTTACACAATCTTCCAAGTACAAGGCCAAATTTGAAAATGCTTTAATCTAAATGCTGCAATTTTTCTAATCTTTGTTTAACTATTACTAAACTCTCACACAACTCTAATTACTATTATAGAAATTTGTAACGACTAAATCTTTGGCGTAATTAATTTACGAAAAAACAAAAAAAGCAAATATATATTACAAAAGAAATAAATAACTATAATAAATTATCATTTAAGTTTAAAGAGGGAACTAATTATGTTATTTGAGGTTTGACCTACTTAAAATCAGTCGACAAAACAATTGGATAAGACAATAACATTTACTACATTAAAATATGTTACAAATTACGAAAACCCAACTAAATATGAAAGCACATAAACTTCAAGAATGTTTTACATTATATCCAAATCATTTAAACTTCAAGAGTAATATTACATTTATAGTTTTTTAAAAATAGTGTAAAACTTTTTAAAAAACATGTTTTATTAATATAGACAGTTGCGATACAAAAAAATGAATATGCTGCTAACATTTAATTTACAATTTTCTAGAACATGGGCTGAGGAACAGAGGTAAATTACCCCATTTGGGGTAAAAATGGAATTCTTGGGGGGTAAAGGAAAATAATTGGGGAAATATAAAATCCATTAAATGAATTTAAAATATGTTTGAACTGTTGTTTGGGTGCACATCTCGCTTACCTAGCTGATATTGTTGAGCATGTGAATGTGTTGAACAAAGAATAGCAGATAGGACGAAAATCACTGTGTACCAGGCCTGCGTGCTCAGCACACTCCTTTTTGGCAGCGAGTGCTGGATGATCTATGCCAAACAAACAAAGCAACTCAACAGCTTCCACTTACGATGCTTGCGCAGGATTCTGCACAACAAGTGGCAGGATAAAATCACGAATGTCGAGGTACTCAGAAGGAGTCATATGCTGAGCATGCACTCAATCCTGAGTGAGAGGCGCCTGCGGTGGTTGGGACATGTCCGCAGGATGAGCCCGGAGCGCATTCCAAGAGCCTTGCTTTACGGCGAGCTGACAACTGCTATGCGGAAGTGAGGACGCCCCTGCTTGCGCTTCAAGGAAGTCTGCAAGAAAGACATGACTCTGGCGCATATTGACCATAAAACGTGGGAGGCCATTGCTGTGGAGTGCACCTCCTGGCGGGCAAAAGTGCGCAAGGGAATTCAAGTCACGGAAGCTCCCCTTACAGCCAGGAGCGAGGGGAAAAGGGCCAGGAGAAAGGGGAGGGGGGTAGAGGAGCAAGTGGAAACGCCATCATCCCATGAGGATGGACGGATGCCATAGATGGATGTATGTATATATGAATGTATGTATGTATGTATGTATGTATGTATGTATGTATGTATTTATGTATGTATATATGTATGTATGTATGTATGTATGTATGTATGTATGTATGTATGTATGTATGTATGTATGTATGTATGTATGTATGTATGTATGTATGTATGTATGTATGTATGTATGTATGTATGTATGTATGAATGTATGTATGTATGTATGTATGTATGTATGTATGTATGTATGTATGTATGTATGTATGTATGTATGTATGTATGTATGTATGTATGTATGTATGTATGTATGTATGTATGTATGTATGTATGTATGTATGTATGTATGTATGTATGTATGTATGTATGTATGTATGTATGTATGTATGTATGTATGTATGTATGTATGTATGTATGTATGTATGTATGTATGTATGTATGTATGTATGTATGATGTATGTATGTATGTATGTATGTATGTATGTATGTATGTATGTATGTATGTATGTATGTATGTATGTATGTATGTATGTATGTATGTATGTATGTATGTATGTATGTATGTATGTATGTATTGTATGTATGTATGTATGTATGTATGTATGTATGTATGTATGTATGTATGTATGTATGTATGTATGTATGTATGTATGTATGTATGTATGTATGTATGTATGTATGTATGTATGTATGTATGTATGTATGTATGTATGTATGTATGTATGTATGTATGTATGTATGTATGTATGTATGTATGTATGTATGTATGTATGTATGTATGTATGTATGTATGTACGTATGTGTGTATGTACATATGTAAGTATGTATGTATGTAAGTGTGTATGTATGTATGTATGTATGTATGTATGTATGTATGTATGTATGTATGTATGTATGTATGTATGTATGTATGTATGTATGTATGTATGTATGTATGTATGTATGTATGTATGTATGTATGTATGTATGTATGTATGTATGTATGTATGTATGTATGTATGTATGTATGTATGTATGTATGTATGTATGTATGTATGTATGTATGTATGTATTTATGTATGTATGCATGTATGTATGTATGTATGTATGCATGTATGTATGTATGTATGTATTTAAATATATATTATACAGATTTAAAATATAAATTAAAGGAATTCACACATAAGCTATATTTCGCACCAATTTTGGAATTCTTTTGACTGAAAACATTGTGTAGTTATGTTTGACGCGCATTCAAAATTTTTTTGTCAAGTCTACTCCGCACCACAAAGCATCATTTCTACTTATTTTATGTGAAATTGTTCTCATTTTGAAGGATTATGGACAGAAAATGACTTTTAAAGCTTTTAAAAATATAATAAATCAATGTATGAGACTATCAACAATTAGTGTTGCTAAAATGTAAATTTAAGTGCAACATTGAAGAGTAGACCAAAATATAAATTAAGGAAAAAAAAGATTATCAAATGATATTCATTTCAAATTGAGAAAACTATGATAATTATTTATTTCAAAACATATTAATATTTAAGTAATTTAGTTATTACTACCTTCAACTACTATGTCTCTCTGAAAGGAAAGCAAATCTGTTTTATCAAGTGAACTGAACTTGTCTTCGATCCCTTTTATTAGGGGATACATTAAAAATGAATTGGTTTGGATTTTTCTACCATAGTTGTTTCCTTGGACTTTCATTCGCTAATTTCACTGATTTGCGCTATAATAATTTTAGATGTCTCTGATAAATAAATGACTAAAGAAACTAATATCATAATAACTGTTTTGAATTTTAAGCTTTTTTCTATTTTTTCACCTTAAAAAGTGGTAAAATGGTAAATTATTTCTTGTCAACAAACAAACGTGACTTGGTACCATATTGAGTAAAGGCTATTAAATTCATTCTTGTGATGTCATTATTATTGTTTCTTGTGAGCTAAACCTGACACTTAATCGGTTAGTACAAATAGGAATATAATATTTGATTGTATTTTTTAATATTAGTCCATATACTCAACCAGGGCCATGATGTCGGAGGCCCATTAGTCGGGGTCAGTTTGTCCGGGCCGTCTTGTCGGTGAACCATATATATATATATATATATAATATATATAATATATATATATATATATATATATGTATATGTATATGCAGGGAGTCCTTGAGTTACACCGGTCCCGACTTACGCTGTTACGTGGTTACGAATGCGCCCCCATAAAAAAAGTTTTAAAAATATTATTAAGCGTCATTCCGTCATTCTTTTTGATCGCTTTTTTAAAAACTTTTTATATGTGGTAAGAAATTGTTCTTTTTTATAGCACTGAACGTACATTACTTTACAGTATACATCTTTTATGTTTTAGGTCAGTGATCCCCAACCTCCACGCCACGGACCGGTACCGGTCCCTTGAACAAATGGTACATGGCCACCAAAGGAACATTACATTATTTAAATTATATTTTACAGTGGTGTTTTTCTCTCTGGATTGTGCTTCTTCCATACCAGCGGCAATAGAGTGAAACCCTTTTTGGTGTCACCCTGTCAAAAGAACATCAATGGCACATTAGCGCAGATCGGACTTCGATCCCTTCTATTTGGGATACAATGTAAATGAATTGTTAGAGTTTTTGTACCATAAATGTTTCCATGGAATTCCATTATTAGGTCTTGTCATAATATGGCATAAATCTATAAATAAAACTATACGGGTCTTTTTTATAGTCGAATTTCATAAAAATTTAATTAAAGATACGAGTCAAAATGTAAATGTAGGTATATTGAGAAGGAAGTATCTTATCATCTCTTTGTTAATTATTTGTTAACTTAAGACAGCTTATTGGACTTGAAAAAGGAAAAACATTTTCGTAATTTTCAAAATTTGCTTCGTGAGGAGATTAACGCAGCGCGCAGATGCCTTTTTCTTAACAAAGAGGAAAACGCTAACCAGAGTATTTGAATTATGAGAGCCATCGCTAGGATTTCTCTTAGAAAAGAAGTCACTGCTGGCAGCACATTTCAGTGACAAGGTATGGGTCGCAAAACTGGCTTTCCTGTGTGACATATTCAGCCAGCACAATGAACTCAATCTGTCCCATCCAAAGGGAAAAAGACAACTATTTTCATGTTGGCAGACAAAGTAGCTGCGTTTAAAGCCAAACTGAAGTTGTGGGGGGTGGTGCTTGAACATAGGCGTTTAGGATATATTTCAAACATTAGCGGGCGTTCTGGCGAGACTGATACTGAGCATTCATTTTCCCATTTGGTCCACGATCATCTTTCTTTGCTTTTATAAGAATTTAAGCTCTACGTCCCACCACAGAAGACCCACGAACTGCTATGATGTGGATCCTTAACCCATTGGTCAACAGACCAGGCAATTCTTGCATGTCTCTGCAAGAAGAAGTTCAACAACTCGAGATTGCAATTTTCGGCGACCTTAAAACTACGCTCGAGAAAAGAAACTCGTCCAGTCTTCCGTATTAAAGTCAAGGCGGAATAGCAATTAAATCCCAATTGCCATTTCCGAGATCTTATATGTGTGAAAGGGGATTCTACAGTCACAGCAACCAAAACAGAACAACGGCATAAACTGGACATAACCAGAATACTTCAGGTGTCATTGTCTCCTATTACCACCATATTGAACCATCTCGTTGCAAATAAACAAGCTCAGCGTTCTCATTGAGTTAACGTTCTAGCAAGTTAAAATATTAAACCTTTTTTAATTCATTTTGGTCTGATTGCATTTTTTAAGGCATATTTACATTTATTACATTTTTTACAAGTAAATTTATATAAAATTATGAAATATAATATACCAGTATAAACAATCAACGACGCTGCCCACACCTACGCACGCTCTCCACCGTCAGTAAGCCGCAGTGAATTTATCAAACTTTGATCGGTCCACGGCGATAAAAAGGTTGGGAAACACTGTCTTAGGGAGAGGAAGACCGGCTCGCTCAGTCTCAGTACATACGCCATTTAGTTGGCTTACACTAGTGGTTCCCAAACTTTTTTTTACACATGGAACCCTTTTTATTGTCATAACTTGCCCACGGACCCCAAAGTAAAATTTAAAAAACCCATAAAAAACAAGTTTTTGACTAAATCCTTTATGTACGAGCAGTGGCGTCACTAGGGGGGCGGGGGGGGGCGGGCCGCCCCGGGTGACACCCGTCAGGGGGTGACACCCGAGCCTAAAATTTTACTGTGTACGATTTTATGTCAGAAAACAAAAGATGACATTTTTTTAATCTAGAAAGAAATTAAGAAATACAATGAAATACGTTAAACGCGAAAATTCTTATTAAAAAAATATCAGTTAATTGCAATAATAAAACAGTCCCAACACACGAACAACATTAAAACAAATTAGGAAAAAAAGAAAAGAAATAGTCGCAGCAGAGAGATCTTTAAAAAAGGCTGGAATGAAAGAGGCAGTGTCTTCTGTTTTAAAGATATAAAGGCATTTGGGCTTGGACACACCGACAGCATGAACGAATCCCACCTCACGACTCCCTCCACCACAGTGGGGTGAGGGGGAATACGATTTTATCACCCCCCCCCCAAGAAAAAAAAATCAAAAGATAAGTTTTCTTTGTTGATATTTTTCTTGAGGAAAATTATGATTTCAATGTCTTTGAGTGTAATATTTTTATATATATATATTTATTAAAGGCGTGAAAGCATAGATATGCATGTTTATATACAGGTAGTCCTCCGGTTACGACGGTCCCATTCCGACTTACGCTGTTTAGTGCTTACGAACGCGCCCCCGTAAAGAATAGTATTACGCGTTATTCCGTATTTAAAAAAAAATTCATGAGGTAACGAATTCTTTTCTCTATTTGAAATAACAAAAATTATTGAAAAATATGTATGATTATTATTTCAACCTACAACTTTCGTTTGCGAATTTTTCAAATGGAGAAGTTTTCAATCAAGTCAATAAAGCTGAGTAAGCTTACAAGATACTTTTCAATGCTCATTAGAGAGAGCATATTCAGCCTTTTTCGTCCCATGCAAATTCTAACTCATTATATATTCTTTTCAACTTTGAAAAGGATCACTCTCAGTTGCAGTTTGATGTCATCATTGAAAGATAGATGCGAAGTGCGATGTGTACATTTGTAAAGGACTGTGTGAAATATAGCTCATTCAAAAGCAGCAAAATTTTTAGCTCTGTGCAAGTTTTTTGAGTTTCGCTTTGTGCTAATTCCTTTTCCTTACCATGAGCCTGGGGCTGGACAATAACTTTTTAAGAGTTCTGAAAATTGGACTAATTCTGAAGGTAAACAGTCTTCGAAATCACTCATGAACCTACATGTGGAAGAAAATCAGAAGCCCCGAGCCTAGTGCTCTTTATGGGTCTTCCCGGAAAACCCCCTTAGCCATCTGGCCACCAAAGGGATGTAACAGCTGAGGACCCCCCCCCAAAAAAAAAGCGGTCGCTTCTGAAGCGGCCACCTGGGCATCCAGGACATACAGTCGAAGATGCCTCCCACTAAGTTGCCCTCACAAGGAGGTGGTGGAATTTCCTACTACGACCCGCTACCACTTTGGCGCCATCCCGGCAAAGCACACGGGTCTCCATGGTTAGGACCGCCGCAGACCGGGGGATCATCAAAGACCTACCTAGGGTGCAACCCCCACTGGAAGGTTTCCTCAGAGCTGACGTCCAATGCGTTCTTCGTGGCACTTTTTGCTAATCCGTACTGGCGCTCCTGGCCCTAAACCGGCACCGCTCGATGGTGTTGCTAGTAAATTGAGGGGGACGAAACGGTTGCTTCGGATTTACCCGACCCCTTCTTCGAAATCACTTGAATGTTCTTCCATTAACTTGGCTGCTGTCCATCGGGTGGCGAAAGTGCTGAGCTCAGTTAGGTTTGTAAGAAAGCCAAATTTCTCATGGATGTATTTATATGCACCTAACCAATGTTGTTGGGCTTAAGAAAGTTTGTCAATGATTACCAGAAATACCTCAATCTTGAATTTTTTTCTCCAGGAGAATACTGTTTTGTTGATGTCATTTATCAAACTGACGCTTTCTTTTTTGTTTGATAGTATTGAAGATTGTTTACACTGTTTTTACCACGGACTTTTCTTTCTTTTGTCTTCATAGGAATAAAATTAAGAATGCTATTTTTTAACAAACTTAATGAGAGACATCCTTTCTAAAATTGTTTCCCAAATTTCAAGTAAAATAGCGACTTCCAGTTGTTCAATTTCCTTTAGAAATCCTTCTTCTTCAAGTCGGCAGTCACGTGGCTGATTTTCATTCGTTGCTAATTCTTCCAGTGCTGCGATATTCTCATGGTATGAGCTATTAACAGACCTTACAGCATAATGTCAGGCTGATCATCTTGTGTCAGACAAGGCTTTGTTAGCATGTATCAATTTCATATGTTTTTGAAGTACCTGTCAACGAAGAGTAGATGCAACAAGTCGGGTATAAAGATTTTGCAGAAGACAAAAAAATCTGACCGCAGTAGGACAACCTGCTGCTCTTTTCCCAACCAAATTAAAGGAATGAGCTGTGCACGGCATATAATGAGCTACAATGCACTTCTCACGAAGAATAGCCTGATTTCGGTTATACTTCCTACTCATTTGCAGCATTGCCGTATGACTGTCCAAGGCATTTTCAGGGATTCGTACAAACATAATGGCCTGCATCTTTATTATACACTATAATTCATAAAAAGTTTGGGGGCCCTTAAATTATTGGGGGCTTTAGCCCGTTCAGCACCCCCCCCTTTTAATCCGCCATAGGGGGGGTCCACGCATCTGTGACGATGTGGTACGAGGAGGGGGGTGTTTAAGAAATGTGACGTCACATCAAAAACGCGAAACTTTAAATAAAAGTTCCACTTAAATATTTG
The DNA here is from genome assembly GCA_944989445.1 of Ampullaceana balthica. Taxonomy (NCBI): domain Eukaryota; kingdom Metazoa; phylum Mollusca; class Gastropoda; family Lymnaeidae; genus Ampullaceana; species Ampullaceana balthica. The sequence continues at coordinate 355,342 of CALYLW010000946.1, read as the reverse complement.
ATTGTTTACCATTTATTTAATTACTTTCAATGACTTCACGCGTGTTACGATATTACAGTGAAGACTTACCCTAAATACATAATTTTAAATGACAAAAAATAATTTGCAACATGCTAATTTTTATTGAGAAAATACGGCTTGGGGGAGGGGTGTCAAAGCTTTGTGACGTCATATCGTAAAAAAGGGACGGGTCTATATTTTTGTGACAAAGTATGACGCTGGGGGAGGGTGGGGTAAAAATCGGCAACCTCGCGTGACGTCATTTATGGACGGCCCCTTGAGTCGTGAAGGGGTGACACCATGAGCTACCGCCCCGGGTGACACCAACCCTAGTGACGCCTCTGTGTACGAGACGTAACTAAAAGAATGTTCATTATAATACGCAGCGCAAGACCATCCAAAAAATATAAAATTGTAGTTGTGTCGTAAAACAGGTTTAATATAATGCGCACCGATCAGGAATAAGTTTATGAAATGTGTTGTCAATAAAATACGCACCTTATTGAGCGACAGAAAGGTTGTTCAATACAATACGCACCGCGACGCTCTATCTCAAAAAATAACATGATACATAGGAATAAATAAAATAATCTAAAACATCAATAATTTAATTACAATACGTGTGATTGATCTGAAATTTGTATACATTGTTTTTATCATCAGTACGGAGCAGCCTTCAAAATTTCAGCTCGCTAGCTTACGAGGAAGTGGGTTAAAAATCGATCCAAAGTTATGGCGACAAGCAAGGGTGCAACCAAGCAAGCAGACACCACGAGTTAATATAAAGGATTTTTTTAAAAACCCGCAAAAAACTAAGTATTTTACTATAAATCCTTTATGTACGAAAAGTAACTAAAAGAATGTTCATTAAAATACACAGCGCAAGACCATCCAAAAATACAAAATTGCAGTTGTGTCGTAAAACATGTTTAATATAATGCGAACCGATCAGGAATATGTTTATAAAAAGAGTTGTCAATAAAATACGCACCTTATTGCGCGACAGATTGAAAGGTTGTTCAATATAATGCGCACCCTTACACTCTATCTCAAAAAATAACATGATATTTAGGAATAAATAAAATAATCTAAAAAATCAATAATTTAATTACGGTACATGCGATCGATCTGAAATTTTGAAACATTGTTTTTATCATCGGTACGAAACTGCCTGCAAAATTTCAGCTCGGTAGCTTACGAGAAAAGGGGTTAAAATTGATCAAAAGTTTCGGCGACAAGCAAGCAATCAAGGGTTCAAACAAACAACCAGACACCACGATTGAATATAAAGGATTTTAAAAAACTACACAGATGCATAGTACAAAAAATGACGGATGGAAAATATATATATATATATAATAAATATTTTGATGAAGAAGTATTTATAGAAATTATAACTTTTGTTTAAAATAAAATTTAATAAAATTAATGACTTGGTTGAACGTGGTGAGATTTTATGATTATACTAGCTGACCCGCGGCGTAGCATACGCCGCTAATGATTTAGTGACGGTTGAAGACTTCCTGAAAGACACAGTTTTCAAAATGGAGTGGGTTTGGGCAAACAACTGTGAGTGAATGAAAAGAAGGAACTCTGGAGAGACCCGCGGCGTATCACCCGTCAAAAATGACTGAAGTTTTCAAAATAAATACACATTAGATTAAAAAATAACGTAATACAGAAGTTTAATTTTTTAATAAATTTTAGTTGATTCATTTATTATCATATTGAACAATTTTTGCGGAACGTTCGAAAAGTTTTATGTTTGGTGCATTAATTTGGTGCGCACTATTGAACAAAAATACAATTACATCAATACAATTCATACAGACGACGGGAATTATGTATATTGATAATTATAAATCCCCAAATCCTATTTTTAAATCTTTCCCTTTTCAAATTTAAAATATAAGCTAAAACAATGACGTCATATAATATTTTTATACAAAATTGATCGCAGCGCCACCTAACAGCACTTACATCCATACAGACAACGAGGATCAATGTACATACTTAACATAAGTATTTTATCCATGTTTGATAAATACGAAATATAAATCCCGTTGTCTGTATGTATGTATGGAATAATGCACACAAAGAATAAATAATATTATAGTCCAAGTCACTCACTCACTTCTTGGATGTGGAACGCCGAGGAACGATGTACAACAGTCTATAGCAGTTAAAAAATCGTGTGGTGATTAGCAATGTAAAAATGTTTTATATGACGTCCTTGTTTGATCTTATATTTTAAAATACAAGGTGTGCATCAGTGCGCAAAATGATTATAAATTAAAAAAGATGCGCTGTAAAAAAATATTATATGACGTCATTGTTTTAGCTCATATTTTAATTTTGGAAAAGAGAACAATGTAAAAAGAGTGTTTGATGATGGTTAATTATAAAATACTTTGTGTACATTCCAGGAATTTTAATATTTCGTATTTATCAAACAAGGATAAGTTACTAGGGCTTTTGACAAAAAAACAAAGTGGGCGCCGTAGGCGCCCTACAACCCCTATTATAAAATACTTTGTGTACATTTAAGAAAGTTTAATATTTCGTATTTATTAAACATGGACAAGTTAGTTGGGCTTTTGAAAAAGTTAGGCGCCATAGGCGCCCTAATAAAAGCGGGCGCCACGGATGCCGCAGGCGCCACGGCGCCGCAGCACAACATAGTTTCATAATAATTATAAATCCTCAAATCCTATTTTTGCATCGTTCCCTTTTTAAAATATATAAGCCTAAAACAATGACGTCATATAATATTTTTATACATAATCGATCGCAGCGCCACCTAACAGCATTATTCCATACATACAGACAACGGGAATTATGTATATTGATTTATGTCCGGCTCAGTGATTTTGAGTAGCAACCACAAATCCCAAGGAGCACTAATTTCTAGTTGGTTTCTATTTTTGTGATGAGTTTCATAATAACACTGAATCTTTCTTCTACCAAATGCGAAGACGCGGTGGTCGAGTGGCAGCGCACTGGACTGTCGTACCGATGGTCACGGGTTCGAATCCGTGTGAAGGCAAGGGTTTGTTCCCGGGGCCTAGGGCGTCCCTGAGTCACCCCGCTCCGAATGGGTACCTAACACTACATGTAGTTAGGCGGCTGGGTAATGCGTGGAACCCACAAAGCCGTGGCCTGTGAATGCTGCATCACTTGCCAACAGATCATCTGTCATGGTCTGTGGACGCAACTATCTTCTGCATAGAAGGAGCGTCTGTATAGATAAGATAAGATAAGATAAGGCAGGATATAAAATTGGGATCTGTTTTTGTAACCAACATTTTTTGTAACCGTGTTCAAACATTGTTTTGAGTTCCTAATTTTTGGATACTTCAATAAGCTGCTACTGTGTTAGTAAGGATTCATCTCTTTGGCTCTGTAGTCCAGGGCAGCTAAGTTTTTATTTCTTTTTATTGATTTTATTTGTGTACTATTTGTTCGTTACTCTTTGCCGAATCGTTCGCTGTTTTGGTACATCCTGTCAGGTGCACGCATACCCTGTTTACTTGATATCCATCTACCAGTCGGGAATATCCAAGTGAAGAATGTCTTCAAATTTTGGTTCAGACTGCATGAATAGCCATTAGGTTTTGACAGTAAGCAAGAAAATCCTTATCTCTATTTAGGAATTTTGAAAGAATTGGAAACTGAGAACATTCTCCTCTTTACAAGTTTTGTTTGTACATAAAAAGGTTTGCAGCAATTTCAGATATTAAGCTTTTAGTTTTGATTAAATTTAATTGGTCGATTTGTACTTTCTAAATAGTTATTTTAAATTTGACAAATAAATCATTCATACAGGATATGTCATTTTTTTAGTTAATTGTGTCGCAAATCATTGTCTTTGCTTTCCAGGAATTCTAACACTGAATCAAACAGGGCTATTTATATATGTACTTGTTGATAAACAACGTACTTTTGTGTGAATAAGTAAACTATTATAGTCTTCTTCATTTTTCCAGTTTTGAGCAAAAATCTCTCATAGAAGGAATTTCTTTTGATTTTATTAACTGATCTAATGACATCGTTAGTTAATGATTTATTTCATACAAAACGAAAGAAAAAACGTATTTATAAATATATATGTTATGCACAACGACCTTAGTTTGAACAGGTCGCGAACTGTACTTACAATCAACATTGTATATGATAATTTGGCTGGCCAATTCTCGAAGTTGCCGAAAATCCTTAGACAAAGTAGTGTTACATTGCCCGGTAGCGACACACCTGTCGTCACTCTTGTGACGATACTATTCCATTCGTCTGCCATTTTGAATAGTTCTTATTATTCTGACACAGGATCATTTCAACAATTTTGTATAAAATAGACCTCTCAAAAAAAATTCAGCAGAAATAGCTGCTTACCAGCTACTTGTTGTCTCCGACATTCAATATATATAAACCAAACGACATTAAGCTGAATTTATTATTGTCATGGCAATGAAGTTGATATTTATCTACGCGATCCCTTCAAATATTGTAATAAATCGATGAAGGTAATTGAAAGCAGAATGGGATCCTATTGTGCAAAGGGATTTTAAGGGGGATATATTCATGAAGCACTAAGTTATCACTACACATCCATCTCTATAGGTGGATGACACTTTTATGCAACCCAAGATTTGCTGACGATATAGATATTTTGGCTGCGGAAAGTTAAGAACTACAGGAGTTCACTGAAAAACTTGCAGACAGACCAGGTGCATATGAAATGGAAGTCAGCTCAGAGAAACGCAAGAATTCATTTGCCGGTATGGCAAACATCATAATGAACCATCAAAAGCTGGAAGAGGTACATAATTTCAGATACCTATGAGCCATTATATCTAGAGATGGTACCTGTGAAGATGAGATTAGAGTTAAAATTAGGTCAGCAATGGCAGCAATGACGAAATTAATCAAAATATGGAACAGCAAAAACATTAGCCTTCCAGTAAAGGTCAGGCTACACAGAGCTCTCGATAAAACCATTGTCCTGTATGGATATGACACTTGGACACTACTGGAGACAACTGAAAGCAATCTGCAGGCGTTTGAAAACAAATGCATGAGAAAATTATCCAGACTCTTCTCTAGAACACAAGACCAATGAGTATGTCTGCGACAGAATAACCTCTATTGTGGGTCGTCAAGAAACCATTATAGCCATAATTAAGAGACGCAAGCTGGCATGGTTCAGTCATGTGCTGCGACATGATAGTCTAACAAAAGTCATCAATCAAGGCACTGTAGAATTTGGCCGGCGAAGAGGTCGACAGCGGAAAAGTTGCATTGACAACATAAAATAATGGACAGGGGTGATGAATGAATTATTGGCCACCGCTCAAGATAGGCAAATATGGAGATCGTTGTCTGTTAATGTGTCAATGCGATCCCCCCCCCAACTACCCAACGGTCACGGGACAGATGATGATGATGACGATGATGATGTGATCCCAACCGAGTATTAAATCATACCGGGGAGAGGTATTCGACTACTGCAGAATCCCATTATGTAACGGGATCATACTGGGGAAGAGGATTCAAACCATAAATGGATTATGCAAAGGAATAATACTGCGGGCGTGCGTGTGTGTGTTGTGTGTGTGTATGTGTGGTGCGTGCGTGCGTGCGTGTGGATAATTAACTTATTTTACCTTGCAGAGTTCATTTAATTTTTATGTGTGAGTGTTTGTTTGTAAGCGAAAAAAAAAGTTAAAATTATTATTAAAATATTATATTTTACGCGCATTTGCTGTATGCTCCGCACCACAAAGCACCATTAATATTTATTTAAATGAGAATGGTAATTTCGTAAACCAATCCTGACGGATCATGGATAGAAACTTGCTATTATTTTTAAAAGTTTATAAAATTATAATAAACAATTCTGTGAGACTTAATATTAACAAATAACGTTGCTATAATGTTTATTCAAGTGCAACTTATAAAGATATAAAAAAATATATATTTAGAAAGAGGAAATTAAAATATTTAATAGTATTTATTTCAAATTCAGGAAACTATGATTTTTGTACAGTTATTTCAAAACATTTTCCTGTCTAAATAATTACTAGCAATCGACATATCTGAGGTGGTATAGGCTACCTTACGGAAAGCAAATCTATTTTATCCAAGTGGACTCCACTTGACTTCGATTCCTATCATTAGGGATACATTTAATTTAGTTTATAATTAATTTAACACAGCAATAAATGTTTAATAAGATATATCTTACACTATTCACATGATGAGAATAATGTATTTATCTAAAATATCTTTCAATTAAAAACGAAATCGTCAGGTAGAGATTAATACTCAAAATCATATCATACCAATAGTTAAATGAAAGTTATTTGATAAGTAAGTTTGCGATTAAAACGAAGATCTACTATGAGCTTAGAAATTAAGATAAGTTTCTGATTCGTCTTGTAAATTACAATTTACTATTAAGTCGTAAATGAAAAACAAATGGACATTAATCTGACATTTCTTTTTTATATAAAAACGTTGCTGGTCTTTATCTCACACAATCAATATACTTAATTACCGATGTCTGTATGGATGTAATGCTGTTACATGATGATGCAATCGATTTTGTTTTATACTGCTGTTAGGTGGCGCTGCGATTGATTTTGTTTTATTGCTATCTCTTTTCATTTGCTGTTATTAAAGAAATTTTGAACTAAATAAATAATTATTCCTTTTTTGAATTTATTGGGTTTTTTAAAATTATCTTAAAGAAATATTAATTTTCACAGTAGTAATTTTTTTATTGAACTCAAACCAAAAAAGAATCCGTCATTTTTGACGGGTTATCTCTAGTTATGTCCTAATAGAAACATTATCGTTAAAGCTATTTATTTTAAACAAACTATATTTTATTTACTTAGTGCTGCTTTTTGTGTCTGTACTCTCACCCCGCCCCCAAATGTTCTTTGCAATGTCTATGATGAGCAAGTCTGCTGCGTATGAGACGCGGGTCTCTCCAGAGTTCCTTCTTTTCATTCACTCACAGTCGTTTGTCGAAACCCACCCCATTTTGACAACTGTGTCTTTCAGGACGTCGTCATCCGTCACTAAATCATTAGCAGCGTATGCCACGCTGTGGATCAGCTAGTGTTGGCAATAAAGGGGTAAAAGAACGGGCACAAACAGACATTTTTAAAAATTTAAAAAAAAATGTTTTTGCTGGGGCTTGAACACAGGACCTCCCCGTATGAGGCGGACGTGATAACCAATACACTACGAATCTCACGTTTCTGTGAAGGAACAATGCAAGTGAACGGCAAGTGGACGCAAGAGTTTTGTTACCACCCACTCCAGCATTTTTTTCATCCCACCACGCTTGCCAACAGTGATTAGTTGACCTGAGCGAGTGTCTTTCGTCAAGCTCGGTTGCACATACTTGCAGCTTACTTGCCTGGCATGGTCCCATGAAGAGGGATATATATATAGATAAGACTTTCTCCTTTCCTTTTGAAGGCAACTTTAAATTTATAAAACCGTAAAAAAAACAAGTTTTTGACTATAAATCCTATATGAACGAGACATAACTAAAAGAATTAAATAACATAATTTGCAATGTCCCGTAGTGTCTGTCCGTGACGCTAACTAATTTTAGAAAGCAGCGCACCAAACTACTGCGCCAAAGCATCAAAAGGTGTACAAATTAAAGATGCGCTGTAAAAAAAAACGGCATTTTTTAAGCTCACATTTCAATTTTGGAAAAGGGAACAATGTAAAAAAGAGGATTTGATGATGGTTAATTATAAAAATAAAAAACAGGCACCCTACAACCCTTATTATAAAATAATTTGTGTACATTTCAGAAAGTTTAATATTTTGTATTTATCAAACAAGGACAAGTTAGTCGGGCTTTTGAAAAAGTCGGGCGATGGCCCCTAAAAAAAGTACATTTTTTAAATAAAATAAATAGATTTCAGCTGAAAATTTCCGTTATTTTTGACGGGTGATATGCTAGTATATATATATATATATATATATATATATATATATATATATATATATATATATATATATATATATATATATATATATATACATATATTAGTATGTATGTAATGTATGTATTATATGTATGTATAAATATACATATATATATATATATATATATATATATATATATAATATATAAAGCTCAGTTGGTGTTTGTATCTTTGTATGTTTGTATGTTTCTATGTTTGTATATTTGTATGTTTGTATGTTTCAATTTTCGACTTTCTGTTAGACAGCCACGGAAAAATCAAATGACGGACGGGGACCAAATTTGGCAGGACGGTTCCTTTTACCCTGAAGGTAGTTTTAAGTTAGTTTTTGTAATTGTCCCTTTTGCCCGAATGCCGTAAATTAAATTATCAGAAAATGCAGAGACAAAGAATAAAAAATTTAACCTCATTTCTGTATTGAAAAAATCTACGCGGACGTTCAAATGCCGTTCAAAGCGAGTTACTTTTGGTGACGTTTTTTTCCCACAATACATTATTTTCAGCGGTGCGCATTCAAAAAATATTATAATGTCCAATTACGGTGCTCACATTTTCGTGTGCGCTTCATAATTTGAGCTGTGTAGTACAAAGAATTGTCATTTTTTTACTGTTACTTTCTATATATTAGATAGACACGTAAACATATTTAATTAAAACTGCCACACGATGCATTAGATTTAATTGTTTACACGTTTAAATTTAATTGCGAATTTGTTTTAATTATTTTCTGTTCCATATCTCGACATTTAATTAAAAAAACCTATTAATGTAATAATTGTGTCAGTATTTTTTTCAAGGCTTAATTTTTAGCGGTGCGCGTTCTAAAATCTTCTTTCGCCTTATTACTGTGCACACATTTTCGTGTACGCATCTTAAATTTAGCTGTGTCCTATTAATATAACAATTATATTTTGTTTGTCTTTTACATAAGCTATTGTTTTTTACATAACCTATACACTTATACCATTTAAACTTAGGCTACCGGACCTATTAACATAAGTAGATTAAACTAAATAAAGTGATCCTGAAAACGCTTAATTATTTTGTTTTGCGAATTGAATATGTTATGTTCATTCTTTTGATGATGGATTAACATAGACCATTTTTAAAATCATTATTGTCATGGTTTCACATGCGTTTTTAACATACAATTGATTTGTTTGTTTTTTGTTGTTGATTTTTTTAAAATTAGGAATATAGCCTAATTTCTTGATTTATCTTTATCTTTATCTCATAGACGCTGTTGCAAATATTGTATTAATTACAATTGTGTTACACATACAAAGATACAAACACCAAATGAGCTTTATAAATTAGATATGCGTTTAAATTATTTTATTTCAATTATTTTCACGATGCATTATATTAATATTTTACATGCAATGAACAAAATTGGGATTTTAAAAATTTTAATTCATATCTCGACCTTTAATTAAAAACCATAGATCTTGTGAGTTTATTTTATGTTGAAAGTGATGGCCTATGTCAAATAAACTTACACTTTAAAACAGTTTACTTAAGCTTTATATACACTATACATTATAAACTTTCGCTACCGAACGTATTAACAAAACTTGATTAAATTTAATGAAGTGATCCTGAAAATGCTTAATTAATATGAATTGCGAATTGATTATGTTTTTATGTTCATTCCTTTGTATTCCGAATAGCATAGGCCATTTCTAAAATTGCCTTTTAATCATTTTTAAGATGCACTTATTAACAGACGGTTGAATCTTTTTTTTTCATTTTTTTTTCAGATATAAAATCTGGTGTGTGTGTGTGTGCATTGAATATAATTTACAAAATAATGATGCCTTATCCGAAATAGGGAACAACAAAAAAAAAGATTCCTTTTTGAAATTATACACATTGCATAAAAACCGTAAATATGAAACGTAAAATATAGAGACATTAAAAATGTTAAATATCATTTCGCTGATACAACAATTATGAATACGTCAAAAGGAGGAGTTATTTTGGTCCAGTACATTTACTTTATAACAAGACTTTATTTTATGGGGCCAGCTTTCTATATTGTCTAAATATGGCTTGCACATTTTTTATATCATTTTATACGACCGTTTTTTTTAAAAAGTATTTTAGAAAGTACATTTATAATTTTGTTTATTTGCGCTATGAGTCACTTAGCTTTTGTTATGTTCATTCCTTTGATGATGGATTAACATAGGCCATTTTTAAAATCAATTATTGTAATAGTTTCACATGCGTTGCCTTTTAAAGGGATAGTGCAACATGTTCTTTATCTCATAGACGTGGTTACAAATATTATATTATTTACAATTGTGATACGATGCAGTTTCGTAATTATATATTAAATTTTTGTGTGACGAGGGTGGTAGAGCTCTTTCGGAAAACCTATAAGTTATGTTAATTTTGTACAAGTGGGAATGAAATTGTAAATTTAGTTATTATGGTCGGCAAGAATCATTATTTAATAAATCATATCTTTTAAATAGTAAGGTTATGTTAAAAGGCACTGCATTAAGGGAAAACAACTCACGCGGTAAAATGGCATATCTCTGTTTCTCATAAGATTTTAACAAAATAGATGAATCTGAAATTTAACTTGGCAAATAAAAATTGTAATAACCAGCAACTAATACTTGGATAAAGGGTCAGCACACTCCCGCTACAAAGTGCGGGTATTTTTCTAGTATATATATATATATATATATCTCAATATACATAATTTGCAATATGTGTCACGTCTGTCGTGTCTGTCCTTGACGCTATGCAAGGTAACTCCCGATATAAAAAAAATACATAGAAGTAAAAATGATGCTTTCGTGTTTAACAAAATATGTTTCTCGCCATAAAATATTGTGACGTGACATCATTATTTGAGCTTTTATTAATTTATGAAGGGAACGAAGTAAAAGTAAAAAGAGCCATGTTTTATTTGTTGTGATTAATATCATTTTTTTTTATTGAATGTCCGTTTTTGTGTATGTGTACATGTCCATATTACGTACGTAATTATAAATTTAATTTTCTATAAACCTGGCTCAGGTTGGTTGGAGCATGTATCCGTAATGCTATGATGTCATTTTGAGCATATATTTATATATAAGGTGTGCATCAAAAGGTGTGCAAATTAATTATAAATTAAAGACGCACTGTAAAAAAAAATTATGACATCATTGTTTTAGCTTATATCTTGATTTTGTAAAAGGGAACGATGTAAAAATAGGATTTATAATTATGAAATACTTTGTGTACACAGGAAGTTTATTATTTCGTATTTATCAAACAAGGATAAGTTACTTGGGGTTTTGACAAAAAAAGTGGGCGCCATGGATGCCCTACAGCCGCAGTGGGCGCTGTAGGCGCCCTACAACCCCTAGTATTAATATATAACATCCATTTTTTGGTTTATGAAATTCACAATTGGTTGTCGTTTGGTTGTCAAGTCTTGATGCGTTTTGAACTACAAAGCCATTATTTATTACTGCAAATGAAATTTGCCAACTTATGCTTCAGTTTAGCGTTTGTTTTTCTATTATGCACTTTAAGATTGCATATTTGTATGTTTAAAAAAGTAACATATTTAAAAATGTTATTGTTGTTTGCATCTAATATTTTAATGCGTCTTAGGCTAATTTGGAATAAAAAATCTTTGCTTTTAATGAAGAACTGGAAGGGGTGCTGACTTGACAATAATGAAAATGTTTTTGAGAATTCCTAAAACGTGTATATTAAAATTTATATTCGATTAACGTTAATACTTTAATATTTTCTTTTATCCAGTGATTAACTTTACTTCAAAGGTTTCATGAAAAATAAATAGTTCGTTGTTATTCATATTTGTAAATAGTTACAATTTTTTATTTACATGTTTTTGATAATATAAAGGTAATAATGTATGGACCAAAGGGCGCATAAACTGACAAGTCATAATAGATCTTGAAAAGTGCTGACTAGACAATAATAAAACGTTTATGTGAATTACTAACACGTTTATATTAAGTAGTCAATAGGATTAACAGTTCATAATTTAATATTTTCTGTTGTCCTGTGACAAACTTTGCTTACTACGCTTCATACCAAATGAATAGTTCTTTGTTATTAATATGTGTAAAAATTACATTGTATTTTTTACATGTTTTGGTAATGTTGTGATCATAATGTATGGACAAATGGGCAAATAAACTGACAAGTCATAATCATCAATGAAGCTTAAACTGCTTCAAATCACATATGTGCTTGATGTGGATCACATTACAGCCACATAATTTATTTTTAAGGCATTGTGCTGTATTATTGGTGCACTCATAATTGGTGCGCACTATTCAATGCCGCAAGTTAACGCCCGGCTGACTTCTCAGCAATATTTGTTAATACTTCGAACTTCAAACTTCTTTGCTGTTGTATCACCTTATGCTGTGTGTAATTCACTATGCATTTACTATTATCCTGATTATATCATTATTATTAATGCAAACTTATATAACGCGAAGCCTAAGATTGGAGGTTTTCTCATAACACATATATTCGTATATATAATTAAAATATATACTCTGCTATGTTCGTTCATAACGCTAGATTTTAGAAAGCGCGCCGCTAAAAAAAATTGCCTTAAAAAAATACTTGGCAAAAAAAAACAGAAAAAATGATATTTTCAAAAGTCCGCATAAAATTGTTCAATATGGAAAAGAGATTTAATTTTTCTCTCTTGGTCTCTACATTTTCTGATTATTTACTATATGACTTTCAGGCAAAAAGGGACAATTACAAAAACTGAAATATATCCATTTTGAAAACTCCCGTCATTTTAGACGTGTAATACACTGGTATATATATGTATTATTATATTAGGACTGTTATCGATTAATTTAAATGTAATCGTTAACTTTTGAAAAATTATCGATTAATTAATCGTTAATTTCGATTAAAGCCAAAAATAGAAATTGTGACGTCATTAAACGGAACATTTCAAGGAAAGTAACAAAAACAGGTAATTGACTTTTTAAAACTTTTATTGAGACATTGAAAATAAAGAATATTTTGAACTAAATTTCATGACAATGTGTTGATACTTGATCGGATGTTTGTGCTGAAGGTGGTACGTCAGTGATGTATTTGATCCTTTAAACGAGCAAGAAGGATCCATGGTGAGAACTGCCTCGTAGCTGCCAGTCTCTCATAACTCAAATGCAGAATGGACAATGTCCGACAAATAGCTACTGCCGCTTATGTGAAGGGGAGACGTGGCACATCTGCGAACCGATTGGGTATGCGGACAGGTTAGGCGGCCCTAGAACTGCGAACGAATATATGTATTGCGAAGCCATTATGTTGAGACTCGCCGCAGGCATTTAAAGCATTTACCGTAGTTATGAATCTACTTTGTTCTTCATCGTCGCAAAAATGTCCAATCCAACAACATATAACAATTAATTAATGCAAGGTCTCTCTCTCTCTCTCTCTCTCTCTCTCTCTCTCTCTCTCTCTCTCTCTCTCTCTCTCTCTCTCACGTTCTCATTATCTTCGACTTTGCCATCCACAGTTAGCTTAAAACAAAACTTTTGCTCAACCCTCCAGTTATATGTTTAAATTTAACTGCGCCGCTGCTGTCAGCTCTTTTTTATTTGACGTATGCCGGTCCACATAAATTAAACAATAAATTATAATAATATGCGGGAGAAGTTTGTACGTAAAAAAATATATAAATTATTAGTAATTATTAATAATTAATTATTTATTAATAAAAAAATTTTAAAAATACTATAAATATTTTCTTTAATTTTAATCGAATTTTTATCGATTGAAATAATTTTAATCGACAAATTTTTTTAACGATTAATCGAGAAATTAATCGTTAATTTCCGCAGCCCTAATTTTTATATATATATATATATATATATATATGTGTGTGTGTGTGTGTGTGTGTGTGTGTGTGTGTGTGTGTGTGTGTGTGTGTGTGTGTGTGTGTGTGTGTTTTACAGACTTAAAAGATTAATTACAGGGTATATGAATTCTTAAATAAGCAATGTTTCGCACTTATTTCGGAACTCTTTTTACTAAAGAAAATTGTGTAGTTATGTTGGACGCGCATTCAAATTGTCTACTCCGCACCACAACGCCCCATTTCTACTTTATGTAAGAGAAATGAAATTGTACTAATCTGGAAGCATTATAGATAGGAACTTACTTTTTTAAGCTTTAACCAATCTATGAGACTATCAATAATTTGTTTTGCAAAAATGTTTAGTCAATTGCAACATAGAAAAATATACTAAATATAAATTAAGAAAAACAAAATAGATTTTCAAAAGGTATTCATTTCAAATTAGGAAAACTATTATATTTATTTAGTTATTTCAATATATATTTCAGTAATAAATAATTCAGTCACTTAAAATAAACTCCAATAGTACCGTGAAGGGAAAGCTAACCTGTTTCATCAAGTGCATTGTTCGTTCGTCCGTCGATACGACGAGGACCACTCTAGTCATCCGAGGGTTTTCTGTGCGTGCGCAGATGGCTGATTAGGCCGATCCTTGCACGAAAGGTTCGGGAACAGAAGGGACAGGGGGCGAGTGTGACATCTCCTGGAGGGTTGACAGCATGGGCCTTTCGGGCTTGCCTCTTCTTTTCTGCGGCGGTAATCCGGTTTGCCTCGCATGACCTGGCACCTTCGTGGATGGAAGAGCGCCAGGTGGATCGGTCCATTGCAGCTTGTTCCCACGTGTCTGGATTTATGGCAAACGCTTTCATTGAGGCTTTCAGTGTGTCTTTGAAGCGTTTCTTTTGCCCACCGTGGGACCGCTGGCCATACTGGAGCTCACCATAGAAGATTCTCTTTGGCAGTCTCTCGTCTGGCATTCGGACAACGTGCCCTGCCCAGCGAAGCTGGGACTGCATCAGGAGGGTGAAGATGCTGGGGAGACCTGCCTTGGTCAGTACCACCGTGTCTGGAATTTTGTTCTGCCACTTTATGCCGAGAATCTTCCTGAGGCTTGTTATATGAAAGTGGTTCAGCTTTCTTGCATGGCGCTGATAAACAGTCCAAGTTTCACAAGCATAAAGCAGTGTGGGGAGCACCACTGCCCTGTACACTTTCAGCTTGGTCTGGATGGTAATGCCTCTTCTGTTCCAGACATTAGGGTACAACCTGCCAAAAGTGGAGCTGGCTCTGGCAATTCTGACGTTCACTTCGTCATCGATGGTGACATTTTGAGACAGTGTGCTGCCTAGGTATGTGAACCAGTGCACTGTATTGAGTCTCTGGCCGTTGACAGTGATGTTGGGCTCTACGTAGGGTCTTCCAGGCGCAGGCT